>CBVK0100043349.1:626-36181 GCA_900067695.1 Picea abies
CAACTATCTTTGAAACAAAAGACTTCCCTGGGTTGATAATTTATGTTTCACTTGATTGTTTGAATTAATTAAGCAATTATAGTGACCAACACTCGACTGTGCAAATGTCTTATCATGGCTGAAATGTCCAACCAATCCTCCACTATGTTTTTCCTTCAAAAGGTTATCCCTCATTGAGCATTTTGGTATGCACAATTGATTTCCCTTGAACAACAATCCCTCTTGGATCATATATTATGTCCACTGGCTTCTATCTCTGAGCACATGATTCGCACATGCTTCATATTCTTCCTTGAAATCTGGATCATCACTGTACATTTCCTCAAGGTGTTTGAACCCTAAGGTCTTTACCTGGAATTTTTGCAGAATTAAACATCTCCTACTCAATGCATCAACAACTTTGTTAGAATTCCCAACAATATGTTTTATGACAAAAGTAAATTTATGCATAAACTCAATCCACTTTGCATGCCTCTAATTCAATTTTTTTTGTCTGGTTATGAATTGTAAAGATTAGTTATTGCTATACAAGACAAATTCTTGTGGAACAAGGCAATGTCTCCATTTCTTTAGGGCTTGGATTATGGTATAAAATGCCTTCTCATAGGTGGAGTATTTTCTCTTAGTATCATTCAGCTTCTTGCTGAAGTAAGCAACAGGTCTATTTTCCTAGCTCAAAACTCCTCCAATTGCAACACCACTTGCATCAGACCTCCCCTGAAATGTCTTCTCAAAATTTGGCAACACCAAAATTGGTCACTCTATAATTTTCTCCTTTAGTATATTGAATCTCTTCTCAGCCTCCTTTGTCCATTTAAAATACTTGTGCCTTTTATTCATTGTATCCATCATTGGTGCACAAATTCCACTAAAATCTCTAATTACCTTCCTATAAAAACTTGCTAATCCATGGAAGATTCTTACCTAAAACATGCTCCTGGGTGATGGCCATTCTTTGATTTCTTTCACCTTCTCCAGATCCATCTTCAGTTCATTTGAAGAGATCACAAAACCCAAGTAAATGAGTTTTGTCTTCATAAAAGAAAACTTCTTCAGGTTTATCAAAATCTTTTACTATTGTAGCCTCCTCATCACTAGTGTGAGGTGCCTAAAATGATCCTCCTTAGTCTTTCTAAATATCAGTATATCATTTAGATACACAACCATGAACTTTCCAATGAAATCTTTTAGTATCTCATTCATCAACCTCATAAAAGTACTCGGGGCATTGGTTAAGACAAATGGCATAACAAAACACTCATACAAACCTTCATTTGTCTTAAAGGTTGTCTTCCACTCATCACCTTCCCTCATTCTGATATGGTGATATCCACTTTTCAAATCTATATTAGAAAAGAAATTTGCTCCACTTAAACAGTTCAACAAATCATCTATTCTTGGCAAAGGGAATCTATACCTGATAGTGATCTTGATGATGGCTCTCAATTTTGTACACCTTCTCCATCTTCCATATTACTTTGGAGTTAACACAGTTGGTATTGCGCATGGACTCAAGCTCTCTTTGACCAAACCCTTGTCAAACAATTTCTAGACTTGGTTCTTTACCTCCTCATTCTCTTGAGGTGTCAGTCAATACGCTTCTTTGTTTGGTAGACTTTCTCCTGGTATCAAATCGATATGATGGATAATACTTATGATGGGTGGCAACGAGTTAGGAATCTCATCCACCACTATGTCAGAAAAATTATCTAACAAGTCCTGAACGTCTTTAGGCAAATCATCTATCAAAGTACTAGTAAGGATAACTCTGGGTTTCCTCACCACAACAAACTGTATCTCCTGTTATTTCTTGACTTCTTTTGGGATTTTCTTCTCGATCATGAGAAGTATTCTTGTGATGGCTTCCCCTTTCACTCTCTTCTCCTCTATTGGAAAAAACATATGTGTCCTACCATTCTTCCCCAAAGTGTATGTATTCTTCCTCCCATGATGAATGACATTCCCGTCAAGCTTCCATAGTCTTCCCAACAAAATATGGCATACATCCATGGGAATTACATCACACATAATTTCATATCTATATCCTCCTATATTAAATTCAACCAAGCATTGTTTAGTAACCATTACCTGGTGTCCTTTCTACAACCATGAGACTTTATATGAATCTATGTGTGTAGTTGTCTCGAGCTCCAATTTCTCCACCATCTTTGTGAATACTAAGTTATCAGTGCTCCCACTGTCAATGATCACCTTGCATACTCTGTCTTTAGTCATACAAGTTGTCCTGAAAAGACTGTTCCTCTATACTAGACTTTTAACTTTTACCTCTAGTTTTAAGAGAACCTTTCTCATCATCAGGTATGTTCCATACTCTGCTCCTTCTAATTCAACATTCCCTCTTTATGCTTCCAAAATGTGAGCTTCTCCTCCTTCTTTCTTTTTCTCGGGGCATTCCCATGACATGTGCCCTTTATTTCCACCGGCATAACACCTTATTCCTCCTCTGCCTCTTCCTCTAGAAGAGTTTATTCCACCACCCTGTCTTCCTCAGAAACTTCCTCCTCTTTCCAAGTGACTATGTGGAGTTTCAACCTCGTCCTTGGAATTATGCGCTTTCTCATGGGAAACTTCATTGCCTTTGTTTGGGGCTGATATTTTACCTCTACCTTGTTGGATTTGTTTTCTGGCCAACTTCTCTTCTACCTTCAATGTGAACTGATAAGCATCCTCCAATGTCTTTACCGACATCATGCTGAGCTTATCCTAGATTTCATACCTCAGGCCATGTATATACCTAGAACTTTTTTCTTCATCCCTCTCTCTTTGTCCAACTTTGATGTTCAACTTGTATAACTCTTTTGTGTATTATTTAACTGTC
Organism: Picea abies; assembly: GCA_900067695.1. NCBI lineage: Eukaryota > Viridiplantae > Streptophyta > Pinopsida > Pinales > Pinaceae > Picea > Picea abies. The sequence continues at coordinate 3,466 of CBVK0100043349.1, forward strand.
ATACCCTTTTGTCTCGGGTTCTGTATCTTCTTGAACAGATTGATCTGATAATATTTGGGCATGAATTTAGCCTTCATCTTGGATACCATTCTATCCCAATTCATTCTCTTATGTTTTCCTCTACTTCTCCTCTCAGAATGTAGTTCATCCCACCATAGTGTTGCATGTCCTTTAAGCCTAGTGACAACATGTCTCACCCTTTTCTCCCCGTCAACATCTTCATAATCGAAATATGTTTCCATGGACCTTATCCAATCCAGCAGCTCTTCAGCATCCAAACTTCCTTCATGCATTGGGACCTCTATCTTGGCTCTAGCTCCCAATCTAGCAACTGCTCTTAGAAAGTGTTCTTCGGCAATGTGTTCCCTTGTACCTTCTTTGGATTCTACATATTCGCTCTCTGCATTGTCAACGTCTCCAACATCAGGTGCTCTTCTCTGCGCTGCTTCCATCACTTCCAGCCTTGCACGAAGTTCTCACATCTCTCTTTCTACAACACAATTGGATAAATGTGGCTCCCCTCATCTCCTCGGTGGCATTGTGTTGACTGTCTCTCACACACAGAGTACAACTTCGAGTTATTTTTTTCCTTCGCTTGAAATCTACAGACAAAAATTAGCTCTGATACCACTTGATGCAGATCCCCCTTCTCTCCTAAGGGTTGCGTGAACTCTTGATCTAGGATCGATCAATAAAATGAGTCAGATCGAATGTTTGACCCTTCAAGAACCTCAAATCCCCTTAATAGGCCCTCTTTCCCTTAAGGCACGGGTTACATGGAACCCGCGAGCTTCTACTTAACATTTTTAAAGCCTCAACATATTTAGGTGCTAGATCTCCTAGTTAAGCCCCTCTCTTTACGTGACCACGGTTGTGACTAGTCACCTAATCGAAAGGCGCATTATGATTTCATGTATCAGGCCTTTTCATATGAGTCACCTCGACTCTCCCGACTTCCAAAATCCTGACAAGAGCCTAGTGCATGTTATCCCCCTCTATTCTTTTTCACCGATGTGAACCTTCACTATGACTGTGGGCCAATATTTTGAGCACTTCACGATTTCGCGTTTCGCAACTTCATGTCTCGCGAATTTTACTTTCTCATCCTTTTGAAGATCAAAATTGTGAGTTCTGCTTGCTAGATCAATGGTCCACAATCCCCGTGATCCAACAGTCCAGATCTCCTTTTCACGTTTCAAGAAGTTGGAAGACTACGTACTTCCCTTCTCTCGATATCTGAAATTCTGATACATCATTCTCCCAAGATGAATCAACAACCAAGATCTCTCGTCGATCCAATGGCTCAAATATTTTCGCAAATTCAAATTTCGCGAGCTCCCAAAATTTGCACTTCTGATTTCCCAAGTTGTGAACTCCCGATGAAACCAGATCTACGGTTAAACTCCCTTCTTCAATCAAGGGCTTTGATCAAATCGTGATTTCATGATTCAAGAATTATTATAACTCTGCCTTTGACTTGTTTGAGTCACGAGTCAGTGAAATTATGATATCTCACCATGTGTCCCCCCTTAACGATGGACAGTTTCGATGATTTCAGAACTTCGTGAGTGTGATTCTCCTGTACACTTTCAAATCTTTAATGTTAGTGCACTTTATGTTGATAGGATGGCTACGATCCTTAGGAGTGTAGATCAGGTGACTGGGATCCTTTCTTTGCACTTCGATCGAATGATTGAGATATTTTCCCTATCGCTCAGATCGAACGACTAAGATCTTTCCTCATCGGTTCTTGCTCCTTGTTGTTTGGACGCTGATCAGATGGTCCATATCTCTCCCTTGATATTATGATTTCTTCTAACTTAGAATATTTTTTGAAAGATTTAAAGGTTTTGGCCTTTGTCCTTCCCATGATTATGTTTCTTGGATCTCATTCACACTTATTGGAAATTTCTATCCCTTATAAGCTCGATCTCCTCAAATATTTTGATCTCCCAATCACTTCTTTCTTTTCCAGGAAATTTGTCAAACTTAGATCCGAATATTATTGAAAATAATTCTTTCCCGCCTTCATGGCATTCCTCTGTTCTTTTCCTTCGACTTCTTTACGAAGTCACTTCGACTCTTCTTCGAATTCCAAACCTGTGCACTCTTTACAACAACTCATTACACAAGATTTAGTTCTTGCGATGACTGTGCACACCTTGCGGTAGTCTCTTTACACTTTCTGCAAATAAACCTTACATTTTTCCTCCTGACTTTATGAGTCGAGACAGACTCAGTCAATGCACTCCTTGCAGACTGTGTGCACACCTTGCACCGGCTCATGAGGAAAAGAGATTTAAATCTTATGTTGGAATTTCAAATTTATACACACCTGTAATGAGATTTATGTATTCTTGAATAAACACAATAATAGGGAAATTACAAACAACAACAACTTCACACATTGGATCAATTTTCCTCTGTTATCTTCATTCAAAATCAAGAAAATGTTATAGTAAAATTCAAAACAAGAATCACTGCTTTGAGATTCCTACTTTCTCTTAACTATCGTAACCCTTCTTTATGGCGTACAAAACCTCTCTTTATACAAAATAAATGAACTAACTGCTACCTAATTGTGGTTACATCGGGACTAGGGTTAAATTCCCAAGTTACGCGTGCTCATTTTGCCTACACGTGTGATCTTTACTTCTATTGTTTTCTATTAGCTTCAAAATATTTGTAGTGTTGGCTATTATTCGAGACTCCAGATTGGTCCTTAGGCGCTAAGTTGTCCTACCACGTGTACTTGCTGATGATGCTCCTGCATCAACAACTCACAGACTCTGAATTCCTCCAAGGAGCCAACTTACACACACAACTCAAAGCCTCTCATTCCCCACATGCCAGTCCCACCTCAGGAAGTATAGACCTTCACTGTCCAACAGTCCATTGGTTGCTCCACTTCCCTTCTAGGGATTCAACAATGGGTTGGATCAAGAATTCTTAGATCTCTATAGTTGTTGTTGGGCTCCCTCGAGGAGAAATCACTTCCCCAACAAACTCTCTCATATGGAGAGAGTATCTCACATGCCTGACAACCTGCTTCTTCATTCCATCTCCTAAGACAATCCAGTAAGGTGTCAACAACAACAACTTGATTATGGACATAGGTGTAGGTAGCAACAAAAATTGGGTAAGGCAGGGTAAGGGCTCAACAAAATACTAGAGTGTATAGTTACAGAGGTTAACCATGGAAGAGGGTTCAATAATGGCAGAAAAATGGGTGGCTACATGCATGCTCAATGCATGTGCAAAATGGACAAGGGATGGAAAGAATCATGAGAGAACCATAATGGTGAGATAGACCCCCAAAAGAATGGAAATTACCACATAAATATGCATGCATCCTGGGTGACACTTGGCTCTTACATGATTTTTTTCCTCTCCACTTGGAGTTTTGTTCCTCTCCCTAAAGGAACTTATGATAATTGGGTTTATTTCCCAACTTTATTATTTTCAGGAAAATACATTATAATATTCCCTTGGGTTAGTCCCTCAAGTTTATCTTCTCTTTCCTTACCTCTCATCCCCATCCCTTTCCCTACCTACTAGAGCTTAGACCCCATCTACGTTTATTGTGGTCGGTCTACACGCGGAAATGTATTATATTAATGATATGTGTGTTACATATAAAAAAATAGGCTCATTCAACTTTGCATATAGGATCACTAGCCTAATCATATCATCAACCTCCTAGCTTATAATAACATGGCTCACCATCCTATCAAACAAGTTTACAATACATAATTATAACTGGGGATCGGCCTTGTGATATTACAATCCCCTCCCCTTATGTATGCACTATCCTCAATGCATTATATAGTATGTATAATTCAAAATTCTTCAAAAGGATCCTAGGTTTTTCTCTTGGAAAATTGTTATTCACCTGGTGCTATGCTTTCAAGCACCTATTATGAAATTCATATTGCAGCTGGAAGTCATTTTCTCTACTCCTTAGAGTTTCTTCAGGAAAGAATTCAACTCACTGATTCATTTGACACAACCTCCTTATGGAAGCTATCATGCCATAAGAATTCCTAAGTTGCCTCATCCTTGTTGCAATCACCCTTCTAGGCTCAGGAATCATTTCACTACTACACAGTCCATAAGCGATCCATCTTTCCAAGGATTTCACAAATAAGGAGAGCACCAACCCATTACCATAACCTCTCACCCAGGTTATCCATTAAAGGGATTAAATGTCTCCAACAACCATTGTTCTTCCAACATTGACAAATATTGTCTCATCTACATCACACACATGCAATTATCTTGAGAGAACATAAAATAATTCATTTAGAACTTAAACTTATTTCATAAGGAATTCAACTTTTCCCAAAATATGAAAGAATCTATTTCATATTTTTTCATTGTTTTTGCAATATTAGAATGCAATCTTCTTTCTGGATTTCAACAAGCACCTTGTTGAATACCATTTTTCCTGCAATGCTTCTATCTTGCATTCAACCAACAAATTGTTAGTATTTCCTGTACATCTTACATTTGTTGCAATATGTACAAAAACCTTATAACATAATCTTAGAATTGTATACAGTGATCAATTCAATCACAACTAAAAAAAAAATTATTAGATAAAATGAATTATCATTCTATGCATACGCCTGTTCAAATATCAGTAAGTTCATTACTTTTTTTTCTTAATAGAAAACTTTTTGCATTCAATGCTCATGTGACTACTTGACTTGCAACTTTCTTGTTGCAATGTCTAACAACTCCTGAAATGTTATCAACTCCATGAGTTAGCAGCACTTCAATCGTTAGCATAATTATTTCCAAGCAATAATATATATGCATGCACTCACAAAACGCATTCAACAAATGCATTTACATATACAATTCTGCCATGCCTAAGTGCAACTCTACCACTTACTAGGCATGAGAGAAACTCTCAACGTGTATATATTCAATGCACCTTTGCATTGATTTTCAAAATGATCCTTATCTAAGTCATGTATCTCACCATCCATAAATTTGAAATCAGGCCAATGTCTTGACACCTTCTCCACACACTTCCCATTGTCTCATCAATTATTTTGATGCCTTCCTTTCCGACCGGAACACTACACTAAGAATATAATTTTATGGTGCATTAGTGTTAGCAAAAAGATTGTAGTCCAATTATTATTTAAATATAGGAAACTTGTGGGTATTCATTTGCTTTTTAACCTTTCCATATCCAACCATGTCCTTGCCTCATGCATGACTAGTTTTCCTGACATCATTCCTATAAAAAGTTATTATATTTTATTTATTTGGTTACTACCCCATAACCAAAATAACATGGCACATTAATATGTCAGTGTGTGCATTATAAAAATAAAATATTTGATATATATAATAGGCCTCTAGCCTTTACCACTCCTAGTGATATATTATTCATGTTAATGCATTTAAATAATACCATACTGTGTATTATAAAATTCTATCTCGGGAAATTATCACCTAAATTCCCTTCGAGAATTATGCAACATAATTTCCCAAGAAATACTTACCTGCATAGCTTTCGTTAAATAAATTTTATGTTACCTAGTTAACTTATGAAAATAGAAGCTTCCATGCCTCTTTATCAGACTTATAACCAAAACTTTAATTTATTTTTTCATCCTTACATATGCAACAACATTATCAGAAACACTTGCAACATGCAAGCATTCTCTCTTTATGGTTGTCCCTACAAGACATAACATACTTGCTGCTATAGTAATTGCAACAACTTCTTTCTCCTTGTGTCACTTCTCTTGCTGATTCGAGAAGTCTTCAATTCTTCCCTGATTCCTAATTCTTCTTGTGCTCTCACTGTAATCACCATGCATGAGTATTTTTTACCTGAGCACTTTCTAGCCAAATCACTCTTCGTTGTCTTTTCTTTTCCACATTAATACTAAGATAATATTAACCTTCAACTTTTATTTATTTTCTGGATCTATCTATCCCAAATCATACTTGGATGAATTACAATTCCAAAACATGATGTTTTATATCCCTTGGATTCTTCAACATCCATTTACTTTTCAAGTGAAGTACTTCAACCCTTTCTTGGATGAATACCCTTCTCTTCTCTTTTCCCACTAGTCTTAAAATTGACTTTCATAGCCAATCTCTAGCATACTATAAGGATGCACATATGCCCCCATTGCTAGCTCTATATAATTATTTTACAACCATTTCTGAAACATTTCTTCATCTTCCTTAATGAAATATCTCTGATAACTACAACCATGGGAATTCCTTGGACTGTCCTAAGATTCCCTTCTTCATCCAATCAAGTGAATGTCTTGTTATGATAATCTAAGACAAAACAATGTTGGTCCAACCAATCCATAATGATTAATCAGTCATAAGAACCCAATGGCAGGATGTTAAAATATGCCATGGTACTTAACCCATTCATGTCCACTGGACATGATTTAACCAACTCAACAACAATTCTATTGGTTCGTATAGCCAGTTGTACCACCCAATATTTCTCATGCTTGCTTCTTGGCAAAAGAAATCTATCCACAATTTTAGGATCTATGTAATTATGACTAGCCCCTAAATCTATCAAAATATTAAAGGCATGGTTATTGATCATACCTTCTACTTCAATCATGTGTGATTGAAACTCTACTTGCTTGTTGTCTAGGGTTGCATAGATCCTTGGTATACTTTTGCCCATGTCCTGCATTGTTTCAACTTGTTGTACATTGTGCACAACTCTTACTTTGCCACTTCTGTGAGGACAATATCTATACCTAAGATATCATTTACAACCCTAACATTGAATAGGTGGCTTCCTTGTCCTTGGCCCACCTACCTCAACCATTTTATGCTCTCTAAAATATGTATGTCCTTGAGGACTGTTTCTAAAAATTGGAGGATTTTTCCCATTTTTCTTTTGTTCCTTATTGAACTTCTTGTTGTCCTCCCAAGCCTTCTAGAAAGTAGGCTTTCTTTTTTGTTGATCATATAATCACTTTTCTCTCCTTATAATTTCTTCTAGATTCTTGGGATCATCATATTTGATTTTATCACTTATGAAAGATGGCAGTCCACTCAGGTACCTATGAATATTTACTATCTCATCCTTGATGAAGGAGACACACTTCAACAAATCTAAGAATCTCCTTTAATATTCATCAATATTCATGCTTCCCAGTTTGAGTTCAAAGAACTCTTTGATATTTTTATCATAATACCGCTTGGTCAGGTATTTCTTCTCAAAATGCCTCTTGAATTCCTTCCAAGTCACATTTTTCTCTCTGAGGTGATGCACTTGCACCAGTTGATCCCACCACATGGATTCCTTTCCTTTTAGCCGATAGATCAAAAAAATTCCTTCTACATGAGAATGATAGTTATGTAATTGGAAGTATTTCCTTATACCGAGCAACCATGTCTCAGCATCTTCATCCTTCTTGTGCTCTCCATCAAAATTAGGAGGTTTCATATTATTCATTTCTCCTTTCAACCCATCCACCCTAGACCTCCTATGATTCCTGAGAAGGGATGGAATTGAGTTTCTATGTGTTCCCCTTTTGGAATTCCTTTGAGAGTGTTGGTGGTGTATGCTAACACAACTTGATTTCATTTTCTCATCAGGGGAGTTGTGGCTTCCTAATTTGCTAGAGCCACTCCCATTATGCAATTTATTTTCAATTATTTTCAATCTCTTTACTAACTTCATGTTGAAGTATTCCTTCTACTCCTTGGCCTTCATAGGCCTTACATTATCATACCTGTGACTTTGGACATATGTTTGCAATTTTATGATGATATCAACTAGATTTATGTCTTCATCCTTTTCTTCTCCATGCCCATTGAAGTTTATTCCTTTAACTCCCAAATGGACATCCATTCTTATAATCACATATTCTTTACCATAATCTCTTATGCATATTCCATATCTCTGCACTCTATGATAACTCTATTATTTTCTGACAGTTATTAACTCTTTCAAAAATGTCCAACCAACAAAAATTTGTCACGCTAATTGTTCTCAATAATTTTCATGAAAACATGAACCATTTTGATTCATTAAACTATCATACATATTTATGATGTCTTTCCTAAGAAATTGATTGTCCAGAACCAAATTATGGGTGAACAATTATGTTTTATTATTCAATACCTTTCCAATGACTGCTCCCTTGCTCCATTCTGAGCCTTGAGCAGGAAGTTATGAATGTTTGAATAATGGTGCTTCCTGGGAGGTGATCTTTGCACAACTATTCTTATTTATTAGAGTTGAATTGAATCTTGGATCCTTGATGGATCCTCTATATAGTTTTACAGGCCTTCTTTACCTCTTTAGGTGTCGGTATATACAAAATAAAACCCCATGGGTTCCTTCTCTAAGCCCTTTCTCTGTTCTTAAAACAATTCATGTGACCACAGGCTCTAACCAAGTGCTAGGCTGATAGGTTCTTATCTGGAGATTTGGGAGTTTGGGGATCTATAATTTCAAGCTTTGGGGTTTCTCACAACTCCAAACCTCTAATCCCCCGGAGCATCAAATTGGCGAACTCGCGAAGAACAGTGGATCAACAGTCCATTGATTCCCATAATCCAACGATTGAGATTTACTATGGAAATCTAGGCTTCGGAAGTTTTCAAAGCACTGCTACATAGATCCGTCAGAATGTCAAACTGGATAATTTAGAAAAAACTCATCAATGTACCATGCCTTCTTGTTAACCAATGACCACGATCGACTCTGGGTCTTCAGGATTCAAGAATTCTAGAGTGCCAAGTCTCCAGACTATGGAATCTACTGTCGTGTGTCCTCTCCTGATAGACGATGAGGATTTACTCAACTATTCAGAGTTTCAAGACTTTTCATGCTTAACAATTCTTTACCAAGTTCCTCTAGAGTGCTAAGTCCTTGGACTGTAGGATTTGGCGTCATGTGGCAGAACACTAGAAGAAGACACGTGGCCCAATCTGAGGGGTGACATGTGTCAAGTTCTACCTACCAAATGAGTATTTCAAAAGATCATAACACACTGACACATGGCATGCCTTATGTGTGTCTACCTCACCCCCATGTGATGTCACCTCCATGTCACTTCATAACTTCGGAACTTTGAGACTTCAGAGGTTCGGAAGTTCTTCCAATAATTTTCCCTAAACGTTGAACTCCTGAACGAATTACCCTTCCGGGCCCACGAATCCATGTCACTTCGGTACTTTGAGACTTAGGGACTTCAGAGGTCTGGAATTTCTTCCAACAATTTTCCCTGAACGTCAAACTCTTGAACTGCTTACCCTTTTGATCCCATGAAGTCACATCACTTTGGAAATTAGAGACTCTGGGACTTCGAAAACCTTCTCTTCTTATAGTTTTAAAAGGGCTAGAGGGGTGAAGTTCGAAGGAATTTGGTGCTTATCCTCTGTGCATATTCTCTATATCCAACAGATATGAGGGGTCTATCCCTTCCCAAACTATTCCAACAACTCAAGTTTAATTTTCAAGTTCCCAAACCAACGGTGATTGTGACCTCTTTTATCCTTTGTTTTTCTTAAACCGCCATACCTTCTGAGCTTCAAAAAACAACCAAGGTATTCTCTTGGAACTCAGGGATGCTTTTAACTTTGAATTTTATCCCATTAGACAATAATTCCTCTAGAATTTATTCTATAACTACTTGTATGAACCATCTAGGCTTAGTGTTGAAACCATGGGCTCTGATACCATTTTGTAATGTCTCCCTTTCATCCATTCTGGGGTAAATGCCACTAACTCAAAACCAAACTATTATGAAAATGGTTGTAATACACCCAACCACCTAGGTCGGTCATGCTACTTGAAACTATCATGCCCTGATACCATTTTGTAACGTCCCCGACTACCCAGGCTGGACCACACTACCTTAATTATGCTCTGTTCAAGATCTAAAAACGTTCTTTTGTAAATTCTAACCTTAGAGGCTTGTTGGTATATTCCTTAATTAAAATTTGTGGAAGACATAATACATATAAATTTAACAAATGATTTACATTCTGCTACCATATATCATAATGCATAAATAACAATAAAATCATACATGGAATATTTAGAGGAAAAACCCATAAACATAACAGCCTATATAAATACACAACATGTAACCAAACATGGAAATGGTACTTATTTTTTAATTGAAGTACATCAACTCCGTGTAGATGTTCCACAAACCTCCAAACCATAGACCACATTGCTCATCACTCTCATCAGTGGGTCACTCCCAAGCTTGGACTAAACTTTACATGGGAAAATGGATTCCTAAGATAGGCAGGGACAACAAGAAAATGCATAGTCAATATAAAGGAATTCCTCCAAGGAGCCAAATTAAACACACAACTCATAGCCTCTCATTCCCCACATGCTTGTCCCACCCTAGGAAGTATACACCTTCACTATCCAGTAGTCTATCGACTACTCCAGTTCCCTTCTATAGCTTCAACAACACATTGGATCATGAATTATTAGAGCATTATAGTTGTTGCTGGGATCCCTCAAGGAGAACTCACTTCACCAACAACCTCTCTCACCTGGAGAGAGTTGCTCACATGCCAACTTACACACACAAATCACAACCTTGAACTTCCTCCAAGAATAAAACATACACACATAACTCACAACCTTTCATTCCCCAAATGCTTATCCTACCCTAGGAAGTATACACCTTCACTGTCCAACATTCCATCGACTACTCCACTTCCCTTCCAACGCTTCAACAACAGGATGAATTAGGAATTCTAAGAGTGTTATAGTTATTGTTGGGTCATCAAGGAGAAATCACTTCCCTGACAAACTCTCTCACCTAGATAGAGTAGCTCACAGGAATGACAACCTGCATCTTCATTATAGCTCCTAAGACAATCCAGTAAGGTGTTAAGAGAAACAACAACTCGGTTATGGACACAGGTTTAGGTAGCAACAAAACTTAGGTAAGGCATGGTACAAGCTCAAAAAGATACCAGATCATGTAGTTACAGAGGTTCACAATGGCAGAGGATTCAACAATGGCAGAAAAAGGGGTGACTTCATGCATGGTTAGTGCGTGCATGAAATGGACAAGGGATGGAAATAATTGTGAGAGATCCAGTATGATGAGAGAGACCCCCAAAACAATTGAAATTCCCACATAAATCAACATGCATCATGGGTGACACTTGGCTCTTCCAGGAGTTTTTTCCTCTCCCAAAAGGAACTTAGGATAACTTGGTTTATTTCCCAACTTTGGTATTTTCAGTAAATACATTATAATATTCCCTTGAGTTAAGCCCTTAAGCTTAGCCCCTATTTCCTTACCTCTCAAACCCATCCCTTTCCCTACCTAGTGGAGCTTAGTACCCCATCCTCGTTTATCGTGGTGGGTCTACACATAGTGATGTATTATATTAATGATATGTGTGTTACATATACAAAAATAGGCTCATTATCCTTTGCATCTAGGCTTATTGTCCTAGTCATCTCATAAGCCTCCTAGATAATAATAACTTGGCTCACAAGCCTATCAAACAAGTTTACCATACACAATTACAACTGGGACTCAACCTTGGGATATTATAGAGATTGTGAGATAAAGAAGAGGATGTTTCATCGGGTGTGTTGTAGGTTGTATCCCTTCATTTTGTTGGATAATAAAAGGAAGGACCTGGAAATTTCTCTGGTGGACATAGCCCACATTGGGTGAACCGTGTATATCTTTGTCTTTATTGTATTGTGTATATTTTGTGTTTTGTTTCCACATTTGTTTTATTTTATTGCTCTATGATCCTATTTTTTCTAACAACAAGTATCAAAGAGAAAGTTAACTCGCAGGAAAAGAGGGTTCCTGGTCCAAGTGGGAGAAATGGCAGAAGATGGACATTTTAGGGTTAATAAATTTAATGGCCAAAACTACTAGTTATGGAAGATGCAGATGGAAAATTAATTATATCAGAAGAATCTATTCCTACTATTGGGTGGAATAACAAAGAAGTCAACATCCATGAAGGATGAACAATGAGAGGTTCTTGATAGAAAGGAACTAGGAACAATACGGTTGAGCCTAGAAGCATTGGTGGCTTACAATATTTCGAAAGAAAATACAACGAAGGATCCAATGGATGCATTGAATAAACTATATGAAAAAACCTCGGTGTCTAATAAGGTATTTCTAATGAAGAGATTTAATATAAATATGTCATAAGGTGGGTCTGTTGCATATCATTTAAATGAATTTAATACGGTTACTAATCAACTAAGTTCTGTAAAAGTGGACTTTGATGATGAGGTCAGGGATCTTATAATATTGTGCTTATTTCTAGAAAGTTGGAATTGCTTGTTCATGGATGTAAGTAAATCTGTCTTTGGTTTGAACACTTTAAAATTTGATGATGTTGTTCATGTTATTAACAAGGAAATGTGGTGAAAAAGCACAGGTGAGACATGAGGTAATGTGTTAAACATGGAAAACAAGGGAATACAAAAGGATAGAGGAAAGGGCTCAGGGAACCGAGAAAATTCTAGGAAGGGAATATGAGAATCTAGACTGGGAAAGATAGAGTGATGGAATTGTGGGAAGAAAGTACATATGAAGAAAGACCGCAGAGCTCCAAAGAGACAAAGAGATGGACAATAGGAGAAAAATTAGGAAGCAAATGTATCAGGTTATGTGTTACAGTATTATTTGATTATTTCTGTAGATAATATTTTTGAGTCTTGGGTAGTATATTCAGGGTCTTCATTTCATGCCACACCCCATAGGAAACCTTTTCTAGATAATGTTCAAGGTGATTTTGGATAAGTTCATTTGGATGATGATGCACCATGAAAAATTGTTGGAATGGGAAAGGTAAATATAAATCAAAGGAATGGAAACAAGTGGTTGTTGAAAGAGGTAATACATGTTACATATCTAAGAAAAAATATAATTTCAATAGGGAAGTTGGAAAGTGAAGGTCGTATATCTATATTTACAGATAAGGTGTGGAAGGTCATGACCAAAGGATCATTGGTGATAGAAAAATGAGAAAAGGTAGGTACATTGTATTTATGTATTGGTAATACTACTTCTTCTATATATTTATCTTATACAAGAGTGGATACAACAATGTACCATCATAGTCTTGGAGACATGAGTGAGAAGGGGGTGCAAATACTTCACAAAATAATTTTTTTTCCATATCTTAGACAAATTGATTTGGATTTCTGTGAGAATTGTTTTTATGGAAAACATAAGAGAGTTGTTGATTATTTGGGTTGGTTGTCATTGATGTCAACCCTTGAAGAAAGTCTGGTAGTGAATTCCAGTAGCAGAAAGGTTTGGGTAATGGATGCAAGTTTGTTTGATGGATAAGGGTATGAGTTTTGATATATTTGTAGGAAATACCATTCTAGATGGATAGTACATGTCATGCCATTTCCAGTGGTATGTGGAACATCACATAACTTCTCATGCTTAGAGAGTTATGGCAATGTGAAGTTGGAGCACCCTCATGAGTCATCTAGAAGCCCCAAAAGGTCAAAGTAGTCAAAGTGGTTGAAAAGAAGAAATTATTTCAATAATAAAGTTAATGGAGAAATTACTAAGTGGACAAGTGTTTAGAAGCGGGTTAGCCATAAAATAAGGAAAGTGGGTTAAGATGGTTAGAAGGTAATTTAAATAATAAAGTGAAGTGATGAGTGTACTATAATTCAAAGTGTATACAAAAGATATTATTTAAATAATAAATTTAATGGAGAAATTACTAAGTGGACAAGTGGTTAGAAGTGGGTTAGCCCTAAAATAAGGAAAGTGGGTTAAGATGGTTAGAAGGTAACCACTTGAGGAAGCTACTTGAAAGTATAAATAAGAGGCAAGGGTCTCTCAATTTTAATCACACTTGAGCATATTGAATATCTACAAGTGACTGAGGTAACCAAAGGATATCTAAGCTCAATTTTACAGGGAAGGTGAAGTAACGAAGGCCAAAATTCAAGGGAGGATAAATTCTTTTGATGATGCTTTGTAAGGTATGTTATTTACAGGTCATCTCACCATTTTTGAAATAACGTTTTTTCTAGAATTATTCAAACTGTTAAATTGGGAGGTTGTTTAGGAAACATATCCAAGTAGCTTTGATACAAATTTCAGCTTGTGGGTCATTTCATTTTTGGATTTACACTCCGTGGAAAATAGGGTTTGTGGCTAGTCCTGAAACTAGTCTAAAACATGTTTTTCGGGTAAAAACGTCATAACTTTTTCATAGAAAATCCAATTTTAGTAAGACCAAATGAATTTGTTAGAATACATTCCTTAGTATTATGTGTACAATTTCTAAATCCATAAAACAAATATTTCGTCTGGGGCACGCTCTACAAATTCTCTCTCTAGAATAATAAAGAATTCAACAAGGTATGACATTTTTTCTATAACTCCTTTTCTGAGAGGTTCCAAGTAGTGAAACCTGGAGGAATTGCATAAATAACACTGAATAACATTGTGTACTATTTTCAAATCTTTATTCATTACATATACGTAGTTATGATTATTTCAAGTTAGGGTTGTTCGCTAATCCAAAATTAGTCATGTGAGACTAAAGTAAAGTTTGATAAAATGATAGTCTCTTGTTGTTAAAGCTAAGGAAGGTTTGCAGGTATGTGATCATATACATCAGGTCTATTATAGAGTTATAAATAATATTTGGATGATGAAAAATATGATGGATTTTGGTTGAGGTATGTTACAGATAGAGGTTGTATAAAATTGAGGTTGTGGCACATAGTTTGATGTAATGGTTTATGGTATTTGGTTATGGATAGTGTGATGTATTGCTAGAGAAATTTGGATGGTTATATTGGTATATGTATTTGGTATATGGTTGAGGTACATGTTGGGTACATAGTTGAGACAAGTAGTTGATGAGTTGGCACATACATCAGGTGTATAGTTGATGATGTTGGTACATCTTGATGATTCATAGTTTGTGTGTGTTTGATGCATGATTGGTACATATTTGGTGCATGGTTGATGCACTCATTGATGGTACAAGTTGAGGTACAGGTTGGTGCATGGTTGATGCACTTGTTTATGGTACATTTTGATTATAGGTTGAGGTACAGGTTGGTGCATGATTGATGCACTTGTTTATGGTACATGCTGATTACATATTGTTTGGTAGAGGTTGGTGCATGGTTGATACACTTGTTTATGGTACAGGATGATTACAGGTTGTTTGGTACATGGTTTATGCACTTGTTTATGGTACAGGTTCATTACAAGTTGATTAGTACATGTTTACAGTGGTATATCTTAGAGTGATAGTGTGACATTGGTTCCATCATTCTACTTCTACGTTAGGGTGGTTGGATGGGGCAATGACAGGTGGTTGTAGCCACCTTTTGTTTGTAGTCGAAGAACATAGGGGGTTGGATCCTCCTTCTGGTTGTAGCCAAAGAATTGGGGAGTTGGAGCTTCCTTCAGGCTGGAGCCTGAGAAACTAGGGGGTTGGAGCCTCCTTCTAGTTGTAGCCAGAGAATTAGGGAGTTGGATATTCCCTCAGGTTGCAGACTGAGAAACTAGGGGGTTGGATCCTCCTTCCAATTGCAGCTAGAAAACAAAGGAATTTGGTTCTTCCAATGAATGTAATTTTTAAATACATATAAGAAAAATAATTCCATGGTTTTCTCCCTCTTTGGGTTTCCATGTAAAACACTGGTGTACTATGTATGTGTATGATTTCTCATTTGTTCATTATTTATTTACTTTGCAAATATTGGATGATAATGCTACATTGATATAACACTTTCATTTTATGGTGAAAATGGATTAAATTTCTCTATTACTGAATCACCCCCCCTCTCAGTAATCCAACAATTGGTATCAGAACGAGGTTCCTTCAAGAAACAATTTAACCACTGGAAGGAGATCAAGGATTATTCTGAGAATGGAGTACCAATGTTTAATTGTGATAATGGTTTAAAGTATGAGATGTGGAGTAGAAGGGAGAAAGTATTTTTATAGGAACATGGGCATTATATTTGACTATCAATTGTTACAGGATGTGATAGCTCGAAAAGGGAAAAGACTGCATCCAAGAAGGAATTGAAGAAAAATAACAAAATAACAATGGATTTCATCTGGGAAAGATTACCTAATCCTATAAGAGAAAAGGTTGGTAAATTTTGATCAGCCAAAGAACTTTGGGATAAGTTACATGACATATATTCTTCACCCATCGTAGATTCAGAAAATGCCAAAAAAGATGCAGATACAAATCAAGAAGAATTATGTTCACCATGTCAAACAGATTCAGAAGATGAAGAGTACATAATCACCAGAGGTGTGTTGTTTTTATTTAATTGTGAAAAACGCAGACATCTTGAAATATAATGCCATGAAGGAAATGAGACAGAAAAACTAATTGTAAAGGAAGACAATTATGAAGTAGAATTGATTAGTGCTTTATATGAACTAGGAGAAGAAAAAAAGTAACTCAAGAAAGAATTGATGAAACAAAAGGAAAGTTTTCACATTCTTTAAGAAGCCTAATAGCTCATCGAGAACTTAAGAACTCAGCTAGAAGAAGCCATAAAGATTGAAGAAAATATTGAATATCAAAAGAAGTATTTGGAAGCCAACATAGCAGCACAAAAGGAAGAACTAGAAATGAGAGAGAACATATTGACAGATCATCTTAAGGAAATAACTAACGATCTAAACCAACTTGAGGTAGATTTTGGTGAAGAAGAGAAATGACTTGAAGAAGAAATAATCACATATATAAGTTCATCTTGAAGAAGCGAAAAGAACAGAAGAAGTCATGAAGTCTGAGATAATGAAGAAAGAAGAAGAGGTTAAGAAGGTTGAAGATGAAGTTGTCACATTGAGAAGTAAAATCGTCAATCTCAAAAAGAACGTTGAAGAGACAGAAACATCCACATCAGTTATAGAAAATGAAGAGAAGCACTCTAGGTTGCTAGAAAAGAAGAATGAAGAAAATATAAAGAGCTATGCATAAGTACTCAAAAGAATGAATCATGGTCAACCACAATCTAATAAAACTATTGAATATATATCTTCAACAAGACCATCCATGTTCAAGACAAAACAAAGCTTCAATCATGATCATGATCAGTCAAGGAAAAAATTCAGAGGGACTACACCACAAAGAAGATCATTGACTCCTAGGTATACAAATTTATTTTATGGTCATTGTTTTTGTTGTACTAATTTTGGACATAAGGTTGCAGATTGAACGGATTATAAAATAAATGTTCAAGAAAGAAATTCCTATGTGGCCCCATGTGGCATTGAATGTTACAAATTTCATAACTATGGACACATAGCTAGTGATTGTAAAAGCATGATTGATACTTACACGAAAGAGAACACTGATATTACATATAAGAAAGTATGGATAATAAAACATGAAGAACATGTGAACAAATACCAGGTCCCAGAGATCGAAAGATTGGCAATAAAATGAGATGAAGAAAATTATATAGAGAAAAAGAAAGATGTTAGATATAGAAAGGTTTGGAAAATAACTGAAAAAAAAGAAGGATGGGTAAATGAGGAACATGTTCAAGAGATTTTACTTTCAGGAATTGTAGTGAAAGATGAATCTGCAAACAAAAAGAAAGAAGTCAAATCTCAGAGAGATGATGAATCTACTAATGAAGATGATGATGAATACACTTCAGAGCATGAACTATTCTGAGCCATCTGTCTTAGAGACTCCCGAGTAATATGAATATTAGACATGCAGAGTCTATGCGATAGCTATGAAAGACCAAAGAATCATCCTTTGAGCAACTTGCAGAGTCTGAGAAGACAGATCCAGAGAATTCAGTTAGCAAAATTATAGTTTGATAGATTAATGAAGACTTCATGATAGTATAGTGATAAATGGGTCAACATTATGGAAAATTGCGCAAGTATATTCTTGGACAGTATGGACATAGATGGATTCATAAGAACACTTATCAGGTTTGGATAGATATCTGACACTGGATGAGAGCATGGATTCATAGATTGGTTCATAGACAAAGGAACATTATCATAATGGATGATAATTACATAGTAAATGGCTTGAACAATGCTAATGGATTCCAAATTGACAGATACTTTTGGACACATGCAGTGCATACATCAATTCACATTAAAAAAAAAGTAAGTCATAGAGACACAAATGAAAAAAATCCCTATGAACTATGGAAAGGAAGTGCAGACAACAACCCCTACATCAAGGTAGCTCAAGGTAGTATTTTATTAATTGAAATTTATGTTGTTGATATTGTTTTTGGAAGTACTAATGATAGGTTAAGCCAAAAATTTGAAAAGGACATGCACAATGAATTTGAATGTCATTACTCGGAGAGATATCATTATTTCTGGGTCTTCAGATACATCAAAGAAACCAAGGAATTTTTATTTCTCAAACTAACTATATCAGAGAAATGCTAAAGAGGTTTGGAATGGAATATTGCAAACCAGTTATAACTCCTATGCAAATGAATTGCAAGTTGAGAAAAGATGGTGATTCAAAGTCTACAAACCAGAGGAAATATGGGTCAATGATTGGTAGCTTACTATATGTGACATCATCCATACCATATGTAATGTAGGAAGTTGGACAGGTGGCACGATTTCAAGAAGCACCAAAGGAATCACATGTATTAGCAGTGATGAGGATTTTCAGATATCTGAAAGGAACAAAAGAATTTGGATTATGGTATCCAAAAGGAAATAATCTTTCACTTATTTCCTACACAGATGCAGATTGGGTAGGTTGCATTGATGACCAACAAAGTACCAATGGAGAAGTGTTCTACTTGGGTGAGTGTTTAGTATCATGGCTAAGAAAGAAACAATCATCAATATCCTTATCTACAGTCGAAGCAGAGTATATTACAACAACATGATGTTGTACTCAGGTTCTATGGATGAAACAAACTTTGATAGATATACGAGTTGATTATGACGAGCCCATTCCAATCTATTGTGATAATACAAGTGCCATCAGTATCTCAAAGAACACGGTGATGCACTCCAATACGAAGCACATTCCAATAAAGTATCACCTTCTACGAGAACAAGTTGCAGAGAATAACACCAGAGTTGAATATGTGGGCACAAAAGAACAAGTGGCAAACATTTTTACAAAACTGTTTCCACGGGAAGCCTTTGAGTATCTTCACCAGAGACTCAGAGTAATTTATACTCCAAAATGAATGATTTTGAATGCTTATCTTATATGTCTTAGATTTACACGAGAAAGAACCATAAAAAGGACAATTCAGGTTGGGAGATCACTTTCAGAAAGAGTTCAGTGAGGGGGGGAATCCTTGGATGGAAAGATACATTTTTCATTGATGACAAAGTGAGAGAGATTTATCAGATGCAAAGGTAAATGCATGGAGAAAGAGCACAAAGGCATGGTTCCAGGGGGAGCGATGGTCATAGAGGGAGCATGAGTTATATGACTTGATTATTGCATTAGAGTGTTGCCATCAATGCCAAAGGGGGATATTATTTCTTATTTGGGTTTTTTTTCATTGATGTCAACCATTGAAGAAAGTCTGGTAGCAAATTATGGTAGCACAAAGGTTTGGGTAATGGACCCAATTTTGTTTGATAGATAATGGTATGAGTTTTGATATATTTGTAGGCAATACTATTCTATATGGATAGTACATGTCATTCAATTTCCATTGGTATGTGGAACGTTACATAATTCCTCACGGTTAGAGAGTTATGTCCATGTGAAGTTGGAGAACCCTCATGAGTCATCTAGAATCCCCAAAAGGTCAAAGTAGTCAAAGTGGTTGCAAAGAAGAAATTATTTAAATAATAAAGTGAAGTGATGAGTGTACTATAATTCAAATTGGATACAAAATAAATTGTTTAAATAATAAAGTTAATGGGGAATTTACTAAGTGGACAAGTGGTTAGAAGTGGATTAGCCCTAAAATAAGGAAAGTGGGTTAAGATGGTTAGAAGGTAATTTAAATAAGAAAGTGAAGTAATGAGTGTACTATAAGTTAAAGTGCATACAAAAGAAATTATTTAAATAATAAATTTAAAGGATAAATTACTAATTGGACAAGTGGTTATAAGTGGGTTAGCCCTAAAATAAGAAAAGTGGGTTAAGATGGTTAGAAGGTAATCCCTTGAGGAAGCTACATGAAAGTATAAATAAGAGGCAAGGGTCTCTCATTTTTAATCAAACTTGGGAATATTGAATATCTACAAGTGACTGAGGTAACCAAAGGATATATAATCCAAATTTCAAAGGGAAGGTGAAGTATAGAAGGCCAAAATTGAAGGGAGGATAAAAAATTTTGATGATGCTTTCTAAGGTATGTTATTTACAGGCCATCTCACCATTTTCGCAATAACTGGTTTTCTATAATGAATGAGACCATAAAATTGGGAGGTCATTGAGGAAGCATATCCAATTAGCTATGATACAACTTTCATCTTGTGGTTCCTTGTAGTTTTGGAGTTACACTCCATGGAAAATAGGGTTTGTGGATAGTCCTAAAACTAGTTTAAAACAAATGTTTTAGGTAACAATGTCATAAATTCTTCATAAAAGATCAAAATTCAGTATGACCAAATGTATTGGTTAGAGTACAGTCTTTATTATTCTTTGTATAATTTTCAGATCCATACACCAAATATTCTGTGCGGGGCACGTTCTACAAGTTCGCTCTCTAGAATAGGCCAGAATTCAACAAGGTATGTCATTTTTTATATAAATCCTTTTCAGAGAGGTTCTAATTAGTGAAACCTGAAAAATTTGCATAAAATACACTGAAGAACATTGTTTACTATTTTCATATCTTTATTCATTATAGGTACATAGTTATGATTATTTCAAGTTAGGGTTGTTGACTAATCCAGAAGTAATCATGTGAGACTAAAGTAAAGTTTGATAAAATGCTAGTATATTGTTGTTAAAGTTAAGGAAGGTTTGAAGCTATGTGATCATATACACCAGGTCTATTACAGATTTATAAATTATATTTGGATGATGAAATTGATGAGGGATTTTGGTTGAGGTATGTTACAGATAGAGGTTGTGGAACATGGTTTGATGTAATGGTTTATGGTATTTGGTTATGGATAGTGTGATGTATTTCTAGAGAAATTTTGATGGTTATACTGGTATATGTATTTCGTACATGTTGGGTACATGGTTGAGACAAGTAGTTGATGAGTTGTCACATACATGGGGTGTATAGTTCATGATGTTGGTACATCTTGATAAGTCATAGTTTAAGTGTATTTGATGCATGATTGGTATATATGTGGTCCATGGTTTATGCACTCATTGATGGAAAAAGTTGAGGTACAGTTTGGTACATGGTTGATGCACTTGTTTATGGTACAGGGTGATTAGAGATTGAGGTATAGGTTGGTGCATGGTTGATGCACTTGTTTATGGTACAGGCTGATTACATGTTGTTTGGCAGAGGTTGGTGCATGGTTTATGCACTTGTTTATGGTATAGGATGATTACAGGTTGTTTGGTATAGGTTATGGCATGGTTGATTCACTTATTTATGGTACAGGTTGATTACAGGTTGATTGGTATAGGTTTATAGCGGTATATCTCATAGTGATAGTGTGACACAGGTTCCATCATTCTACTTCTACGTCAGGGTAGTTGGATGGGGCAAGGACATGTGGTTGTAGCCACCTTCTGGTTATAGCCAAAGAACATAGGGGGTTGTAGCCTCCTTCTATTTGTAGGTAGAGAATTGGAAAGTTGTAGCTTCCTTGAGGTTGTATCCTGAGAAACTAGGGGGTTGGAGCATCCTTCTAGTTTTAGCCATAGAGTTGGGGAGTTGGAGCTTCCCTCAGGTTGTATCCTAAGAAACTAGGGGGTTGGAATGTCCTTCTGGTTGCATCTTGAAAACAAAGGAAATTGGTTCTTCCAATGAATGCAATTCTTAAATACATATAAGAAAACGAATCCTGTGGTTTTTCCTTCTTTAGATTTCCACATAAAACACTGGTGTACTGTGTATGTGTATGATTTTTCATTTGTTCATCGTTTATTTACTCTTCAATTGTTGGATGATAATGCTACATTGATATAACACTTGAATTTTATGGTGAAAAATGATTAGATTTTTCTATTACTGATTCACTCCCCCTCTCAGTAATCCAACAGTCATATTTCTCAAAGTCGGAAAAGAAAATAAGAGTGAAAGGTTAGAGCTTGTTCATAGAGATGTATGGGGACAAGTCAGGTATCATCTCTTGGTGGATCTAATTATTATGTTACTTTTATTGATGATGCAACTAGAAAAACTTGGGTTTATTGCATTCGACAAAAACTTGGGTTTATTGCATTCGACAAAAATATGATGTTTTTGATACTTTTAAGAAATGGAAAGGTTTGGTTGAGAATGAGACAGGAAAATTTTGAAGAGTCTCAGATCAGACAATGGAGGTTAATATTACAGCAAGGAGTTTGATGATTATTTTTCATACCATGGGATTCATAGAGAGAAGACCGTTCTAGAAACACAACAATAAAATGGCATGTTAGAAATGATGAACAAGACAGTCATGGAGTGTGCAAGGAGTACGATATTTCATGTTGGTTTTTCCTTACAATTCTGGACAAATGTTATATATATTGTTGTTTACTTAATAAAAAAAGGACCTTAAATATCTTTGGATGGTGGGATTCGAGAGGAGGCATGGACAGGTAAAAAGGTAAAATATTCTTTTTTGAAGACTTTCGGTTGTGAATCGTTTGTCCATATTGATAAAGAAAATAGAACAAAGGTTGAGGAAAAATCCAAGAAGTGTACATTTATTGAATACGATGTTAATGATTTTGGTTATCTCTTATGGTAATATGCAAATCACATAATCATTAGGAATAGAGATTTCATATTCAATGATAAGGTCATGTACAAAGATCAGTTGCAGGGAAAGAAAAGGAAAAAGAAAAACCAGAATACACAATGCTTGATGAGATCATTGAAAAAGAAATTGCAAAGGTACCAAAAAATCAAAATGTAGAACAACAGGAGTATCAGGTACCTCAAACTCTTGCAAGTGTTTTTAAAATATCTACTAGTTTATGTAGACCACCTGAATGATACTCTCCTTCATTGTATTATTTATTGTTGATTGATTTTGGTGAACCAAAATGTTATGAAGAGGCAATGCAGTTAGACGCTAAAAAGAAGTGGGAGCAATGCATGAAAGAAGGAATGGATTCCCTGGTAAATAAATAGACTTGGGATTTGGTTCAGTTTCCTGCAGGAAAAAAAATTATTATAGAATAAATGGGTTTACAAGTTGAAGGAAGAAGACTGAGGACAAAAGCAGTACAAGGCTAGAATTTTTGTAAAGGGGTTTGCACAAAATAAATGTATATATTTTGATGAAATATTTTCTCATTTTGTTAACATGACTTCAATTAGGACTATTTTAAGTCTTTTGGCAGTAAAAGATTTTCATCTTTAACATTTATATGTAACAAAAAAATTCTCCATGGGGAGTTGGATGAAGAGATGTATATGCAGCATCCACAGGGGTATGAGGTCAAAGGGAAAGAAAATTTGGTATCCAGGTTGAAGAAGAGCTTGTATGTCCTCAAGAAAGCTCCAAGGAAGTGGTATTTTATGTTTGAAAGGTTTATGATAGAACAAGGTTATAGTAGATGTCATTCTGATCACTATGTTTATTTTAAAAGGATAGAAAATGGAAGCTATATTATCTTGCTATTGTATGTAGATGAAATGCTTGTTGCAGGGTCTAATATGCAAGATATAAATGTGATCAAGAATAAATTAGATAATTCATTTGCGATGAAGAATTTGGGTGCTGCAAAGAAAATCCTTGGTATGAGAATAATAAGAGATAGGAAAAATCAAAATTTGACGTTGTCTACAGAGGAGTACATAGAGAAGGTGTTGGAGAGGTTTAGAATTTAGAATGAAAAACTAGTTAGTGCACCTTTGGCTAGCCATTTAAAATTAACCAAATAAATGTGTCCCAAGACATAGGAGGAGATATAATACATGTCATGGGTCCCTTATTCATCAACAACTAGCAACTTGATGTATGCGATGGTTTTCACAAGACCAAATATTGCACATGCAGTGGGAGTTTTGAGTAGGTATATGAACAATCCAGGTAAAGAACATTGGGAGGAAATAAAGTGGATTCTCGGGTATTTGAAAGGTACTGCTACTCATGAATTATGTTTTGGAGGTTCAGACACTATTCTATAGGGATATGTTGATTCAGATATTGTAGGTGATAAAGATAATAGGAGGAGTAGCACAAGGTATGTGCTTATTGTAGGTGGAACAACATTAAGTTGGATTTCTAAACAAAAAAAGGTTGTTTCACTTTCAACAAAACAGTCGGAGTATGTTGTTACTACAAAGGCTACTAAAGAGATGATTTGGTTATAGAGGTTTATGGAGTAATTGGGAAATAAGAAAGAGAATAATAGGTTGTACTACGACAACGAGAGTGGCATTCATATTTCAAAGAAATCAACCTTCCATTTAAAGAATAATCATATACAACTCATATACCATTTCATATTATCTATCTTGGAAGATGGACATTTGAAGTTGGAAAATATAAACACTAGTCAGAATCTTGCAGACATGTTAACAAAGGGAGTAACCATGGAGAAATTGAGTTCCTTCTTAGTTTCAGTTTGTCTTCAAGCATGAAGGTGAAGATGAGAATTTTTCTAGGTCCAAGGTGGAGTATATTCTAGCATGTACAACAAAATTGGAGTTGTTATGATCAGTGTGCAAGTGGGATATTGTTGGTTGTGGAGCCTCATTATCTTACTGTTTCATAGGTCTTTGTTTTCAGCTGTGTTTAGACCCCATGAAGACTATATTTTATCACAAGATTTCCCTCACCATGGCTATCTTGCACAAAGGGCCTTTTTCCATTTCCCTATGCAGACTTGTCATCCCGTTTTGATGAATCCAGAGCTAAAAATACATATTTTTCCACATATACACACCCTATCTACTATACAACATGCGTATACACAGGATGCTCCACTACAGCCTGCGTACATATAGATTTGTGCCAGAAAATAAAAAAATGAAGTCAGGTTTCCATGTCACGACAGAAGATCTCTTATCCTTAGCCTTCCATATACTGGAAATGTTTTGACTCGGTTGTTCAATCGCATTTTGAAGGATATAAAATCACAATTCTGAGCTATGGAAAAGAGGATAAAGAATTCAACTTTGAGAGAAAAGTTACTCTGGAGAACTTACTTCATATTGAGTCTGCATCCCTTTGTCGCTCAAGTCTGAACACAGTGTTCAGCCCCCAAGCTCTTTCCCTATTGCTGAGAGAACCTCATTGTCTCTTTCCTATGAGCTTGCTTTTGGTGGAGGATTGAAGTGGTGGAGGCCCAGTTGGAAGGAACTTGGTTTCTTGGTTTCGAACCGTGCTGACATGGAAGTCTGTAATGTTGTCACTTCTGTTGATCATTTATTAATAGAAATAATCCTTTCCCATCCTATTTGTATCGCACAAATATATGATTATTATCCATGGGCATGTTTGTAATGTTTATTAATGGATTATTCTATCTAATTTGCTAACCCCTTTATATTATCATTGTATACTTTCTCTTCTTTTTTGTTGAGAACTTGTTGTAGGTAAAAGATTTGGGTCGAAGTGCTCAACAGTGGAACATCATCAAACATTGGATTGAGGTAGGCCTCTTTCCTATCTTGCACATTAGTTTATATAGAATACGTTGGAATTGAGTTGATTTTTGCAATCATACCTGTCTGTTGTGGTTTACCCTGGCCATAGAGAGTTTTTCCCTTGTAACAAAATTGGCAACTCCACTGCGGAGAGATCTTCCTTCTAAGGGTTGAAGTACTTTATCTTCTTGCATTCCTCTTTTTCCTTTGTGTTTCTTGTTGTATCACTTCTTGACAGATTATGTTCACTCTGGGTATGAGTTTTCAACCTTTTCTGTTGCCTGGCCTTGTTTTAAAGACTGTACACGCCTTTTTCCTTGACAGTCACATATACATGCGTGATGTCTCACTGCAAGCTACGCATATATGCACTTTTCTCCTGAAAAGTCGCATATACCACTTTTCCGTACCTGTTTACTTTTTTTAGTGAGTGTTGGGTAGGATTTGATGATTTTTGAGCCTTCTTAGGTCTCTGTAGTGCCTGTTGAGATTCTTTTGGTCGACAGGAAACCTATTTGGAGTTGAATTTTTGGGCGTAGTCTTTCTCTTTGTTTTTCATTTTTTGATTTGTCCCTATACTCTGGGTTGTTTGCTTGGTTGCCTAGTATTTTGCTTGAGTTATTTCTTTTATACACAGTAGAATTTTATATATCAGGTTACTTATCAGTGCATGCATTTTCTTTTTTAGTATATTGAAAATAAAAAAAAATAGGCATTTTACATTGCTTGGCATTTTTGTCTTTTCAATCTTTATCGTTAGCTTGGTGCATTTAGTGAAAGATTGCATTTTACTTCTAAATTGCAGAGTTGAAATTGAAAATTGCATAATTTTTATGCTCATATCATTCATTGAAAAAGTGAAAGATAGACTTTGCATTATATTCATATTTATTTTCTTGCAGAGTCATAATATCATGAGATTCACTTCCATACCTTTTTGAGTAATCACGACAAATAAATTTTACACTTTGAATTAAAATTGATTAGTCATGATTTTACTTTTAGGGTGCACAAACTAGTCTAGGATTTAGTGTCTTGGAATAGAATTTTGTGAGTAAACTTCTCCAAGGAAATTAAATCAACATATGTGTCTGAGACAGGGAGTTGATAAGTCCATTGTATAATTGGTAAGATCAGGAGGCTCCATTCACACTAGATTTAATCATGAGGTTGCGTGAAGTTAGTTGAAGGGATAACCCCTGGATACTTGCCTAATGCCAGAGATATTTCTATGGATTTATTCATATTTGGGGATCTTGCTAGTGCCCATACCTCTGTGAAATGTGGTACTTTCAAGGTTTAGGTCTTCGCTACCCTACCCACACCGTGATATGGAATTATGACTACTCGCCTGTGCATCAATTATACAATGGTTTATTAGTTTCTTGACTTAGGTATCTCATAGGTTACTTGCAGGGGTTATTTTTCTTGTACCCTAGATCAGATAGGGGTCAGACAACACATAGCTTTTATGGAGGATTACCTCTCTAGGGGGGTCTGATTGACTGGTTGTTAAGCCCATGAGGGCCCCTATAATTGATTTTGTTACCTCCAAACTTTAGCGAGGAGTCTCAAGTCCCTCTTGGATGAGGCATAACTTCTTTAGCGAGGGAGGCCACTCATCCACTTTAGCCCATTTACATGCATATTGGACGTTTGAATTTTTTGTATGCTCTTTGAATACTAGATGGCCTTAGGATGTTTTTATTTTATTTTGTAGAGTCATAAGTCGTCGTGGATTCGGACTAGCTTCCTCATCGGTCTCGTTGGTTGTTACAATTACCACTAGTTTCTGAGTTCTTTCCTTATAAAAGGCGTAGAGTTTTTAGGCGTGGCACACACACATCCACCTTTCAGACTTGTGGTTCCATAAGGATGAGTATTGAGTCTAGTCTTTAGAAAACTGGGAGTTCTTCGACTCCCATACCCACTATTGTTAATGTCACCCCTTCGACTCCTGCAGCCACTACAGTTGCAGTGCCAAAGGCTTATACCAGTACTATGGATTGGCCTATAGTTAATGCTTCATCTATTTCCTCAAACCCTTTTGGGGGTTTTGGTCACTTGCCAAGTTACAATGTTCAGTCCATCCCTATGGCTTCTAGTCCATTTTATAGTGGTATGCCTAACTTCACTTCACAGATTTTGACTGCCATCCCAGCTGCTAGCCCTAACGCTAGCCTTGGACTTGGGGGCACTACATCTCCTTACACTCCTTTTCTATTTGGTGGTTCTCATATCCCCCAAATGAACCCTAATGTAGGAAGTATCCCTTTTCTTAAACCTGGGTATAATCCTTCTACGGATGGATGGAACAACCCAGCTGGCGGACAAGTTCCACCCTATATCCCTACCTTCTTGGTATTGATTCTGACCAATACTTTTGGCATGATGAATCCACTTCAATCCTCTAGGTTCCCACCTGGAGGATGTCATCCTTACACTTTGGACAACCCCCAACCCATATCCAATCCAGTTGGGGGCATTTTTCATAACCACCATCCTAGATCTAATCTGGCTGGGGGGAATTTTTATAATCCTTATCAGAACATTCCTACTGGAATGATGCCCAACCCATCTTATAAGAATCACCCCAAAGGATGGTCCTTATAATCCTCGATAGGGCTATGGTTCTTGCCAAAATCCTGGATGGGTTGCAGTTTCGCAAGCACAATCTTTCGCGGGAGGTTGGGGCTAGATGTTGCAACACCGTATCCTTGTTTTGGCCACGCTCAATCTGCCAGACTTGTCTAAGTTAATGAACGACCCAGTGAGTCATGATACCACATGGCCCCTCATCCCCACCATACTTCCTTTAGACATTCCAAAGTTTGAAGGTAAGAATGGAGAGGACCCTGGTGATCACGTCACTACCTTTCACCTTTGGTGCTCATCGAATTCCATGAACCATGATTCTACTAGATTACGATTGTTTCAACGCACTCTCATTGGAGTTTGTTCACAATGGTATATTGAGATACCTAGGGGGACATATGGGTCATTTGATCAGTTGGTGATGGTATTTATCAACCACTTTCAATTTCCCATTCGTTATGATGTTGGCCTCAAACTTTTGTCAACATTTTTTGAACTCATATCTCAGATCATATCCAGGAGTGGTGTAGACGAAGGTGGTTGATTAAGACTCATATACTCCCTGAAATTTCTCCTAGAATGGTTCTTAAAGTCTTTTCACCCTTCTATATCGAAGGACGTTTCTACTTCCGGGGTCTCCAATGAGGAAGAAGCTATCTTTAGAGCCCAACATCTAGATTTAATATATGCTCAATCTGGGATGTTATATCACCTTCTTCTAGAAGCACCACGGTCAAATTACGATCCTAGGAAAAAACCCGGACCTCATGCTAATGGCATTGTAGGGTACGCCAATGTAAAATCCACAGACTCAGTGATGAATTCTACCGGAGGACCAGCTTCATCTATGTCCTCCAAACCCACACAGTCGGTGGATGTACATTCTGTGCAATCATCGAAAAACCCAAATGGTGACCAACAACCAGAAGGGAATAAAAGGAAAGGTCAAAATAATCGTAAGGGTGGGAAAAATGGTAACAAACCCAAGGACAAAGATAATAATGGGAAGCAGAATGATAATGCTAAAGAGGGAAAGAAAGAGAAATGTAAGGTGAAGTTTCCTTGTAAACTTTATACTGATGACCACCTTACACATTTATTCCCCAAACTTGCGGAGGCTGTGAGGCTTTTGAATCTACCACCTATTGTGATGATGAATCCATTCCCACATAACCAACACTTAGCCTCGAGCTCTATGAACACCAAAAATGCAGCCGATGGGAGTCAAAACCCACCATTGCAAGATGGCGATCACACATGTATCAACATGGTCGATGAAAAAATTGATATAGCCACCCGCTCTCGAGATTATAGGTCTTTGCAAGCTAACTATGGTCTAGAAGCTCCCCCTCCTCCTCTAGATATGAACTTACATATTGACAAACTAAAGCCACCACCTCGTATTCTAAAAGGAGTACTTAACCATTCTACCCACAATCCTAATGCTAGAACCTCTCAGAACTACTCTATTGTTAAGGAACTAGGCCAAACCCCTTGAGCGATGTCATCTTTGGAGGTACTCCAGATGTTTCCCTCACAGATGAATGCCTTACTCTATGCCTTAGGAGCTCTTTAACCTAGTGGCTCAAAAGTTATCAAGTTTGATGTCACGGATGTGAAGCCTCTCTTACCTTACCATGTGGCTTTCCAGATCCACGTGGAGTATTCCTAGTATGCCATTAAACATGTGGTTGTTGATGAAGGTGCTACCACCTACATAATGTCCCTGGTATGTTGGAAAGCTCTTGGTTCTCCGACCCTTTCCAAGTCATCGAACATGTTGACTGCATTTGACAGTCATTGCTTCTACCCTAATAGTATTCTCTCTACCTTTCCGGTCTAGTTAGGTGGGAAGACGATAAAGGTGGAGGTAGAGATAGTTGATACACCTCTTGATTATAACCTGTTACTAGGTCGCAATTGGACCTATGCTATGTTCGTTGTCATATAGTCTGTCTTCTGTACACTTTGTTTTCCTCATCAAGGGAAGACCATGACCATCGACTAGTTATACTTTGCATACTCTAGTACTAATTCATATGTTGGACCGTCGATCCCTGTGATCGAAAATTCTCAGTTGGCAGCTGAGAATATCGGTTTCGAAATGTATTCTTTCCTCATGGGTACTTTCAACTTCTCGGCACCAATTCACCACGTTTACGCCATGTCTAGTAGGGCTGCTTCAGCAGGGAGGTCATTCCTTTCCACACTTCCTGTCTTAGTGTTCCATGGACCCTACCTTCTCTAAATTCGTCATGTGAAGGGCAGTCGCATGCTGACATGGCTATGCTAGTATCAACAATAGAGATTGTGTATCAAGTTGTTATTGACTCTTTCACCGATGTTGATCTTGTTACCTCGCCGATGGAAGAGGAGGATCTTGTTCTTAGGCCTCTATGTGCCACCTCGTTGTCTTGTTCGCATGATTTCTTAGATGATACTTTTCCTTTGGATGAATCCATCCTCGAAACCATGAATGGTTCTGAAAGACCTTGGGATGATATGCATCATCGATCTTATTTTCTCCCAAGTATTGAAAGAATAGAGCAAGATGACTTTTGGTCTACCTTGAGTGAGATAATAGGTCATGTCGTAGTTCCACTTGACATGCATGGAATTTATACCGAAGGAAACATGGAGAGTATTTCTCCTACCATCACGATCGATATCTCTCGTACCCCTAGAAAAATTGAAAACATAAATATAGGTGCGTATTGTTCGCCAGAAGAAATTATGATCTACACCGAACTCTTCAAACAATTTCGAGATGTATTTGCTTGGTTAGATGAAGAGATGCTAGGGATCAACCCCCGTATTGTCAAACATGAGATTAGAACTTATCTAAATGCTAAACCTGTTTGAAAATGTCTTCGAGCTGTAAATCCTAGGAAGGCCCTTGCTATTAAGGCAGACATGGAGAAGCTACTTAATGATGGCTTCATCTACCTGGTTCCTTTGACTGAATGGGTATCCAACCTCTTTCCTCTAAATAAACAGCAAGGAATTATCCGTGTGTGTATGGAATTTCGTGACCTGGACAAGGCTTGTCCTAAAGATAACTTCCCCATGCCTTTCATTGATCAAATTCTCGATGAGTGTGCGGGAAGTGAGATGTTTTCTTTTATGGGCAGATTTTCAAGATATAACCAAATCTAGATCAAACTTGAGGGCCAACATAAGACGACATTTATATGTCCTTGGGGTACTTTTGCATATCGAAAAATGCCTTTCGGCATTAAAAACACCGGAGAAACCTTCCAATGTGTCATGAATTTCACTTTTCATGATCTCAAGCACATAGTCGAAGCCTAGCTTGATGATCTTGTTGCTCACTCTCGCAAGATAGTGGATCATGTTACACACCTTCAACTTGTTTTTGAAAGATGTCGTTACTATAGACTACAGTTAAACCCTCACAAATGCATATTTTCCATTAAGTCTTGTCGTCTTTTAGGATTTTTAGTTTCTGAGATCGGGATCATGGTATATCCTCTTAAGGTTGTGTCAATTCTTCATTTGTCTCCCCAATGCACGATTAGACAACTTCAAGGTTTACAGGGGAAAGCTAACTTTCTACGTCGATTCTATTAGCACAAGGTTGGTTAAGGTGACAAGTGTCAAGAAGAAGCATTGACAACACTCTCACAAGGTCCCAAGAATCAAAATATCCCATGGATTTATGCTATTGAATTGCACATAGACACAAAGGAAGGCACTACTTAATTCGCTACCTAAATTCTAGCAGAAAACGAATTGTGCAGAGTTATTTTACCATTTTTGAGTCACTAACTTAAAACTTATATTGTGAACAATTGAGAAGGTATTTTTGAAAACGGGAGGACATTTTTGTTCATAACATTCCAAATAAAAAAAAACTCTCTCATCTTTTCAAAATGTGTTATGGTTTGAGATATATCAGACAGAGAAGTGGAGCTACCAAATCTGCACAACGATGCTACCTAATTTCTTGTAGCGGTCATAGTTTTGGTATTCACCTTGTTGGGAGGTTGCCACTTGTCAAGGAGGATTCAAAAGGATTAGAAAGGATCATGTATATGTCAAGGGACACCTGCACCTAATATTTATCTCCAGAAAAAGCCTCATGCAATGAGGTGGAGACATTTTATTAATGACTTCCAACAAATTCCTAAAAATTAGCAGTTTGTTGGATTTTTGTCTCTTTGATTGTTGCCACCTATCTCCAAGGCTTAGAATCCAATGGAGGAGANNTCTTTGATTGTTGCCACCTATCTCCAAGGCTTAGAATCCAATGGAGGAGATGGGATTCAACCTACTTAGTTCATTTGTATTCTATTGTCTATTTAAATAAGGAGATATCTATTGGTTGGCCAAGGGGAGAGACCCAAGAGGTCTGGGTAAAATTTCAAGATTCATGAGGGAGCTAGAAAGGCATGAAAAGTGAGATCGGAAGAG
>CBVK0100043350.1:0-23640 GCA_900067695.1 Picea abies
TTAATAATTTAGTATCTTTTACACTTTCACAAGTTAAACAATTAAATTCTTATTTACAATTTTAAAACCACTGATTTTAATTAATTTCTTACTCTCTTCATTTTACCCCAAAATTTTTATGAAGACTAAACTATTACTTAAGTGTTTTTATTTTTTAGTTTAATTTTTTTTTATTCTTTATTTTTATAGGGTATTTTTCTTAAGGTTAGACAAAATTTTACCCCTAGCGAAGTTTTAGACTTAGGACTTAGATTTTGAACTAGGCGACATTTTAATTAGGGAAGTTGTTTTTTTTTTTAATTTCTTAATGAGATATTAGTCTTAGGCCATCTAGGTTCGTTCCTTTAACATCATCAATGCGACGTGCCCTTCAGGACGCACTATGTGCTCCAAGGGTGCCACTCGCCTCTAGTGTTTCTTTTTTGCAATGTGCCCTTCAGGACGCACCACGTGCTCCAAGGGTGCCACTCGCCTCTTGTTTTTCTTTTGTGCGACGTGCCCTTTAGGATGCACCACGTGCTCCAATGGTGCCACTCGCCTCTTGACTGATTGGTAGACATCAATAACCCCTATAGTCAACACTCCGCCAAGTGAACTTGTGGGAGACTAAGGGCTTCTAAGGAATAAGGCCCCCACCTTATTGCGCGCCCCTTAGAATCATCATCAGCGATTGTCGCAGTCTGCCCTCACAGTATCGTGGGTCCTCTCGAACTAGGTAATCGTTAACCTATAGTTCGAGCCACAGCAGGAGTGCTAGTAGGCTGTGGCAGCACTGCTGTCCACACCTCTCCCTCAACCTCTTTGGTAGTCGTGTGTGTGGCCCCTTTACTCCATATGTGAGTCTGGTCGGCAAGCTATCATCAACCTGCATCATCAATAATCATGTCAGAACATGTCCATATCATATCATCTAATCAAACATACTAAAATCATAGTAAAACCATCAAACCCCAATAACACACTCCCTGACTCGATCTAGAGTCCAAGGGGTTCCGTCGATGTCTCTGCATCCTCAAGGTCCAAAACCTTGCACACTCAGTAAAACTGAGTCGATAGTGCCTGTCTATGTCAATGTAGTAAAACATCATGTCATCTACCATAACGCATCATAATCAAGGACAAATGTTTTAATATCATAATAGTCCGGATCACTTGCGAGCAAGTGTCCTCAAAGAATAAGTTTTCTCAGTGCGCCAGAGCGGGATGCTACATACACCCCCTCTTGGTCTAAACTTCGTCCCGAAGTTTCATAGTATAAGTGCCGAAATAAGTGTATCATAGTATCATAAGTCTATCTATCAAAAAAAAATGGAAACTACTGGTGCATATCATATGCGTCCTCCCAGGTCGCCGAGTGCGGACTATAATTGTCCCACTAGACCTTGACCTGATCTACCATTCGACATCGTAACTGTCGAATGTGGTGATCTAAGATGCGGATCGACTCAGTTGTGAGCGCTCCCTCATCCGATACCTGCAAGGAAATCATGTCAATCACATGTGTAGGATCACTAATATAATGTCTCAAAATAGATACATGAAAAATATCGTGCATACGCCTCAAGGAATCAGGCAAGGCTAGTCGATAGGCCATGGGCCCCTTTCTCTCCACAATCTCAAAAGGTCCCGCGAACCTAGGAGAGAGTTTAGCTCCCTTTCCAAACTTGATCAAACTCTTATGCGGTTTAACCCATAAGAAGACTCGTTCGCCAACCTCGTAACTACGGTCGACTCGGTGTGCATCAACATAACTCTTCTATCGATCCTACGCTTCTTTAATCCTTTGTCTTATGGTTTGCATTTTCTCTTCCATTTCTTGGATCACTTCTGGTCCCACTAGGACCCTATCCTCAAGCCGATCCCAACTCAAGGGCGTCCAACACTGTCGCCCGTAAAGAAACTTGAAAGGCGCCATCTTAATGGTGCTTTGGTAACTGTTGTTGTAAGTGAACTCTACTAGTGGCAAGAATTCCTCCCAATGCTTTTGTTGGTCCATCACGTACATGTGCAACATGTCTTCGAAGGTTTGGTTCATTCGTTTGGTCTGTTCGTCATTATTTGGGTGATATGTAGTACTAAAGTTAAGTTGGGTTCCCAAGGCCTCTTGGAAACTCATCCAAAATCGTCTAGTAAACACCGATCCTCGATCAGATATAATCCTCTTAGGCACGCCATACAGCCTCACAATCTCACTGATGAAAACTCTAGCTGTGTCAGGTGTCTGATACGTTGTATGCATAATAATAAAGTGAGCACTCTTCCTTAAAGTGTCTACTACTACAAAAATCAAGTCATGTCTCCTGGCCGTCAGTGGCAATCCAACAATAAAATCCATTGAAATAACCTCCCATTTCGATTCCGGAATGGCATGTGGTTGAAGTAATCCTGCTGGGTGTATATGTTCATCCTTTACCTGCTGGCACTCCATACATCTGGCCACATAGTTGACTATGTCGACTTTCATTCCCTTCCAGAAAAATAAGGGTTTAAGGTCTTCCCTCATCTTCATGACTCCCAAGTGAGCCATGTAAACTGCTCTATGAGCCTCGCTCAGGATCAACATCCTCAACTCGTCGTTTGGCGGTACGTAAATCCGACTTCTAAAACTTAATAAACCATCGCTATCAAATGAAAATCCCTCATATCATGGTACCATCATGGTGTTTTGTCTGATAAAACCCTCGACCTCTTTGTACCAGTCATCGTCACGTTGTAAAGTGAGAATCTTCTCACGTAGATTCATCTGAAGAGGTAACACCGAAAATATGCGTGGTCTCTGACTCAAAGCATCCGCCACCTGGTTCACTGTTCCTTTTATGTAAGAAATATCAAAGTCATACTCGCTAAGAAATTTCGACCAACGCCATTGTCGTGCGTTCAGGTCGCTTTGCGTAAAAATGTGTTGTAGTCCATAATGATCAGTCTTTAGTTCAAATTGTCTTCCAACAAGGTAGTGTCTCCAAACCTTCAAGGCATATATGATGGCTAATAACTCCAAATCGTGAGTCGTGTAGTTCTCCTCATGCCTTCTCAGTTTCCTCAAAATGTAAGCAATCACTCATTTGTCTTGCATCAAGACTCCGCCTAAACCTTCCTTGGATGCGTCAGTGAATACCAAGAAGTCCGTGTCCATGTCAGGGACCTTTAGTATCAGCACTGTCATCAGCAACTCCTTAAGCCTCCGAAATGCATCCGCGCATTTCTTGGTCCAAAAAAACTTCTTGTTTTTCTTCTGCAATTCCATGATTGGATTTGCTATCTTTGAAAATCCCTCGACAAACTGTCGATAGTATCCTGCTAAACCCATAAAGCTATGCAATTCTGTGACATTCATCGACGCATGCCATTCTATAATAGACTCGACCTTGGCTAGATCCACGGCGATGCCTTTGCTGGAGATGACATGCCCTAAGTAGTGAATCCTCGATTGATAAAAAGAGCATTTGGACAACTTCCCATACAATTTGTGCTCTCGCAGACACTGTAGTACCAAGCGCAAGTGATCGTCATGCTCCTCCGTCGTCCGAGAGTAGATCAAAATATCGTCAATGAATACTTGGATGAACTTGTCCAAGTACTAGCGGAACACCCTGTTCATCAAAATCATAAATACCCCTGGGGCGTTTGTCAGTCCAAATGGTAAAATAGTAAACTTGTAGTGTCCAAACCTCATCTTAAAGGCGATCTTAGGGACGTCATCCTCCTTGATCCATAGCTAGTGATACCCTGATTGCAAATCGATATTGGAGAACACCATCGCACCCTTCATTTGATCGAACAGATCATCAATTCTTGGCAAGGGATACTGATTCTTGATCGTAGCCCTGTTCGGTTGATGGTAGTCAATGAAAAGCCTCCACGATCCATCCTTCTTCTGAATGAAAATAACAGGTGCACCCCACGGTGACACACTAGGACATATCAGTCCTAGGTCCAACAACTCCTTCAGTTGCATTTTCAAGTCTTGTAACTCCGGGGTGGACATCCAATAAGGCGTTCTTGCTATCGATTCAGTCCTCATTTTTAGGTCTATGGTAAACTCCAACTCTCTCTCCGGCAGCATCCTAGGTAACTCCTCCAGAAATATGTCCGCAAACTCTCTCACCACCGGAAGGTGTTCTAGACCTTCTGCTATTCCCTTCTCATTTAACGCAAGGATTGCATAAAGCTTTCACCCCTTGCACATACTCTTCCATAGCTATAAGGAAGAGACAAACCTCAGGGAAACTCCCTGGTTCTGTCCTATAATCACACGTCTTTGTCCCTCGTCATCGACCAAGCTCAATCATTTCATCTTACAGTTGAGTATCTCCTCATGTGATTCCAACCAATCCATACCAATTACGACATCATAAGATCCTAAGATCATGACGTATAAGTTATCCCTCATGACAAACTCTCCCAGGTTAAGGGCACAACCCACAACCTTTCCTCCAACCTTCTTTTTGGCTCTTGAGGCCATCTCCATGAAGCTAAACTCATTTTGTTTGACTACCTTTACCTTAATCCTTTTTAGCACTGCACTAGAAATGAAACTCTCG
This sequence comes from Picea abies, assembly GCA_900067695.1. Lineage (NCBI taxonomy): Eukaryota > Viridiplantae > Streptophyta > Pinopsida > Pinales > Pinaceae > Picea > Picea abies. Next base: position 4,542 of record CBVK0100043350.1, read on the forward strand.
GTAGCACCGAGATCTATCAAAATACTAAGCGTTTGGTTAGTGACAGTACCTGTCATCTCGAGCACATTTAACTGATGCTCTACCTGGCGGTTATTCACCGCTACATGAATTCAATGGGCCTTGCCCATATCTCCCATTGTAGTGGGTCCGACTAATCTAGACTCTCTGGTCCTCTCCACAGGACAGTCATGCTGGTAGTGTGGCTCCCCACACGTCCAACACCCCTTCTTCAGCCCAGTAGTCCTGGTATCCGAAGTAGAAGATGACCACCCACTGGCCTGGAACCCTAGTCTGTTCTGCTGAACAGGCCTAAACTGTTGTTGCTGCTGGTGATGCTATTGCTGATGTTGTGGTCCCCGATAAGGCGTCCGCTATTGAGGCGGTGGTCGTCGGGGTGTGGTGAAAGTGGATCCCCTCTGGAAGCCACGATATCTTGGCGTATGTCTCACTGGTGTTTGGTGCTGCCATGTTCCAAATGAAACCTGCCCTGCTGGTCTCGCTGGAGTCCTGGTTTGACCCCCACTAATAAGCTCCTCCTCTGCTATGAGGGCCTTCTAGACGACATCGTGCAAGGTTTGAGGCATCAAAATCCTAACCTTTGCACACAGGCTATCGTTAAGGCCAAAAATGAACCTGTTGACCTTAAGTTTCTTCGTGTTAAGATGCAGAGCATACCGGAGCAGCTCCATAAAACGTGCCTCGTACTCGAGCACCATATGACCTCCCTGTCATAAGGCATTGAACTCATTGACCTGATGCTCAATGAATTCCTTTGAAAGGTACCTCTCTCAGAACCATTCCTCGAACATTTCCCATGACACATCTTCGATGGCCATGTTCAGCTGCGGTAGGAGCATCTTCCACCATAGAAGAGCGCTCCCCTTCAGTTGAAATACCCCCATGCGGACCTTCATGTTGGAGGTATAATCGTGAAGTGCGAAGCACATCACCATGTTCTCCAACCATGCCTTGGCGGCTGCGTTGTCTGGGGCACCAAAGAACTTAGGAAATTTGACCTTCTTGAGTTCACGGTGAATGCTACCAATAACGACCAGTACGTGTGGCGGAACCTCAGCGGGTGCTGGTGCCCTGGCCTCATCTCTATCCAAACGGATGATCAATTCCTTGGACATGCGTTGAAAGGATCTCATCATCCCGACTACATCGCCAACTTCTATCTACTCCTGTCTGAGAACCTGCTCGTCTCCCTGGGGGTTAGACCCCTCTGGCGTGGATGCTACTGGGGGCGTTGCGCCTCCTCCCCTAGCATCCCATCATCTGCCTCTGTGGCACCCTCTAACCATGATTACCTGCACACACATAATCAACTCGATTAGCAACAGTATAATCAAATCATGTCAACGAAATCCGTAGCGATCCCAAGTCGCGGGTCGAACCCGCTTTGATACCATATGTAACACCCTCGTTACAACGACCAACCTCTTAACAAGTGCAATTTTTTTTTTTTTATATTGTGTGTGTGCGTGTGTACAAGGGAAATAAACACATCCGACTCTGCGTCGCCACCCGACGACGAACAAGACACATACAATGATAACACAACATGATGACCTAAGATGCACATCAAGTATCTACAAGCATTAAATGCCAATCAAACGATTATAAATAAGACTGACTACCCGCCCGTCCTACCCTGCAATGTTTAGGACCTCCAAGACACATAAGCAACGCTCAAGCCCAGGTTCCCATCGATTTTAACCATTTAAGGTCTTAGGGCTGTCGACTATTTTGAGGAATATGGAGGTGTCTACATCTGACCGACACAAGCAGACCAAGCACACGGAAGGTTTACCAACCAAGTAGAACATTATTTAAATGAACAACAACCCTCATTTACTAACTCATAATAATTTATTGTACTTAATTCAAGGACATTCCACCATATATGTTTATCAATAACAATAAAAATTACAATAACGCTGCCATGAAATAATAAACACATTACATTTATATCACATTAACTTTGCAAAAATAACAATCACCTTACATCTTATGTGTTATCCATAACAATAAAACTACAATATCATTGCCATAAAATGACAACACCATTTCATTTTAAGTTACAATAACTTTGCAAGAATAACAATCACATTACATGACAATGATAATTAATAAAGCCAGTAAGGAAATTAACACAACTTATTCCAACCTCCACTACGAGCCCTGCAATGCATGTCTAAAGTGCATAATATCATAAGGTACAATTTAAATCCACCTTGAAACAATTTCCTTTGTGAATTTTAACTTTTCAAGAGTCATCATAGTTCCATCTAAATCAATTTACTTTAAAATGTTATTGTTGTTATAAATTTTTTAATTTAAATCACTAACCAATAATCACGGGGAATATATACAACAATGTCCAAGGAATTAAATCATGTATATCTTAACAACCTTTACACACAAATTCCTCATCCCACTGGTAAAGATAATAGTAACAATGATATTAATAATTGTTATTATTATTATTATTATTAATAAAGGAAATACTTCATCAATCTAATTATAATAATCATTTTTAAAATCTTAAACCATTTCATAATCATGCAAAGATATCTAAAAAGGTTCTACAATATTCATGCCCTTCATCCAATAATAATGAAACTCTACACTTGATAGATCATGTGCATTTTCGATGCCCCATATAACATGCTAGAATAAATTAAAAGTTAAAACAAAAGATAATGGTGGAATAACGATATTAAGATCTATCCAAATAAAATTTATAGAGAAAAGGGTGAAAACATACGAGATAGTGGATATCTTATCGGCCTATCTTTGGTATTAATAAATAATTGAGGGCTGAGGCAAGGGATACAAGTTTTACTACACCTGTAAATATCCAAAAGGGATAAAGGTAAAAGGAAGCAGCAAGATTAACAAAGGATAGTTGTCACCGTAAACCAAAATATAAAGATGGGAATTTATCCTAGATGAAGGAGTTGAAACGTTGTTAATGCATAATCAAAATAAAATGGTGTCACCATAAGGATGGGATTGCTGTCAAGTAAAAGTTATTTAAAATCCTTGCGGGTACACCAGTGCATACGATTAGAAACAATCCAGAAAATAAGGATGAAACATTGTGCCTATAATTAAGAGACAATCCATAAATTAGATAAATCGTTGTGCATATGTTATGAGACAATCCAGAAATCAATGACAATTTAAGGAGGGAGAACTTCGTTTTCCAGGGACGAAGGTTGCCAGAGACGAATTTACAGAACAATACAAAATGAAAATGCCCAACACCCATTGCAGAACGAATTCTCTGAACTAATTTTACAAAAACGGAAATGCCAATACACTCATTGCCAGAACACATTCTCAGAACTAAATTTTACAAATGGAAATGCCAATACACTCATTGCCAGAACGAATTCTCAGAGAAAATTTTACAAAACGAAAATGCCAATACACTCATTGCTAGAACGAATTCTAAAAACTAAATTTTACAAAAGCGGAATGCCAATACACTCATTGCCAGAACGAATTCTCAGAACTAATTTTACAAAACGAAAATGCCAATACGCTCATTGCTAGAACGAATTCTTAGAACTAAATTTTACAAAACCAGAATGCCAATACACTCATAGCCATATTTAAAAATGCACCCAGTCAGATATAAACACCCATAGTCATATATAAATGCCCACATTAAAACAAAATGCCCACAGTCATATATAAAAACGCCCACCATAATTTATAAACACCTACAACAATACAAAATGCCCACAGTAATATATAAACGCTCCCATTATTACAAAACGCCCATAGCCATATATAAAAATGCCCACCATAATTTATAAATGCCTACAACAATACAAAATGCCCACAATAATATATAAACACCCCCATTATTACAAAACACCCATAGCCATATATAAAAACGCCCACCATAATTTATAAACGCCTACAACAATACAAAATGCCCACAATAATATATAAACGCCCCCATTATTACAAAACGCCCATAGCCATATATAAAAATGCCCACAGTAAGATATAAATGCCCACAATCATATATAAATGCCCACATTAAAACAAAACGCCCACAGTCAGATATAAATGCCCACCGTAATTTATAAATGCCTAAAGAACACCAATAAGAAATTGCAGCCAATAGTAAGAGAATGCCAGAGCCAAGGATAACTCATCGAAAGGATTGCGGGGTTATAACAGTCTAGGCATAGAAAACAACAAGGAAACGGGATGATCCAAAATTCAACACATCAATCATCATCATAAGGATTCATATACAACTTTAAACAATTTTCCTTTTATTCTTAAACAAACAAACACACTTGTGTACCTGTGATCGATGACGAATAACCCGAAGATGCTATCCTGCACTTGAGCTCTGTGCCACTCCCACTTGCCAACTATCGAGACCTCACCAGTACCTCCCAGCCAACGCTAGGGGTACTCTGCTTCCCCCTTATCCCCCCGAGCCGCAAAGGGGACACACACTATCCAGATGGTACGTCTAGCTCCCATCTCACCTCGCAAGGCTGAGCTACCACTCCTATCCGAGCTGGGAAATCCCAACTCCCCACAAGTAATCAGTCAAGTCACAAATCCAGCAACGTAACATTACGCTAACAACCGATCCCCTTTCTTCCTACTCCTTCCTCTCTTTTATAGAGTTTTATAACTTCCCACTTTCCCCAAATTTCATTTACTTAAAGTTTTATTAAAATATTCTAAAAATTCTCTTTCGTACAAGTGTCATTCATCCCCCATGTTTCTCCATTAACTATTTTCTTTAATTTATTAAATTGTCTTATTTCCCTCACCCACCTAGAGTTACTCCTATTTTTACTCCTAGGTGTCCCTAGATTCCCTTACAGGTTTTAAATACTTTCCCTAAAATGATGTTGCCAATTTAGGTCAATTTAGAAGGTTCTTTATTGCAAATTCGTTACTAAGTTGACCTCATTTTTTAACCATAAGTTCCTTTCTTTCCCTTATTATGTTTCCTCCATTCCTTAGTTTCCTAATTTTTATTATTCCCTTCTTTCCCCTTTTATTTGAGCCAAAAATGGCAGTTGCGCAAATTAACCTCTTTTCTTTTTTATTAATAATTTAGTATCTTTTNNAAGTTAAACAATTAAATTCTCATTTACAACTTTAAAACCACTGATTTTAATTAATTTCTTACTCTCTTCATTTTACCCCAAAAATTTTATGAAGACTAAACTATTACTTAAGTGGTTTTTTTTTTTTATTCTTTATTTTTATAGAGTATTTTTCTTAAGGTTAGACAAAATTTTACCCCTAGCGAAGTTTTAGACTTAGGACTTAGATTCTGAACTAGGTGACATTTTAATTAGGGAAGTTGTTTTTTTTTTTAATTTCTTAATGAGATATTAGTCTTAGGCCATCTAGGTTCATTCCTTTAATATCATCAACCCGACGTGCCCTTCAGGACGCACTACGTGCTCCAAGGGTGCCACTCGCCTCTAGTGTTTCTTTTGTGCGACGTGCCCTTCAAGACGCACCACGTGCTCCAAGGGTGCCACTCGCCTCTTGTGTTTCTTTTGCGCGACGTGCCCTTCAGGATGCACCACATGCTCCAAGGGTGCCACTCACCTCTTGACTGATTGGTAGACATCAATAACCCCTGGAGTCAACACTCCACCAGGTGAACTTGTGGGAGAATAAGGGCTTCTAAGGAATAAGGCCCCCACCTTATTGCGCACCCCTTAGAATCATCGTGAGCGACTGTCGCAGTCTACCCTCATGACATCGTGGGTCCTCTCAAACTAGGTAATCGTTAACCTACAGTTCGAGCCACGACGGGAGTGCTAGTAGGCTGTGGTAGGGTTGTTGTCCACACCTCTCCCTCAACCTCTCTGGTAGTCATTTGTGTGGCCCCTTTACTCCATATGTGAGTTTGGTTGGCAAGCTATCGTCAGCCTACATCATCAACAATCATGTCAGAACATGTCCACATCATATCATCTAATCAAATGTACTAAAATCACAGTAAAACCATCAAACCCCAATAGCACACTCCTTGACTCGATTCAGAGTCCAAGGGGTTCCGTCGATGCCTCTGCATCCTCAAGGTCCAAAACCTTGCACACTCAGTAAAACCAAGTCAATAGCACCTGTCTATGTCAATGCAGTAAAACATCATGTCATCTACCATAACGCATCGTAATCAAGGACAAATGTTTTAATATCATAATAGTCTGGATCACTTGCGAGAAAGTGTCCTCAAAGAATAAGTTTTCTCAGTGCGCCAGAGTAGGATGTTACAGTTTGTAAGGGAGCTCTAAATGAATATGTTGTAAGACACAATAGCTAATGTTTTGAAAATGGGGTATAAATCTAAGTGGACTTGAGTTTAAGGGAAAACTCCATGGTTAAGTATGCTTGAGCTATATAAAATTTTTGGGATGGTGAGCTTCTTGAGAAGTCTTAGTTATAGGATGCAAGTATTGGAGTTGATGATTGATACTTTGTGATTCCACTTCTTCACTCATGTGAACATCACCATATGCAATGAGTTCTAAGTTGACTATTCAACTTCATAAAAAATGATCTTTCTAATCAATTTTCATATTTAGTTAATTATACTTATATTACTAGATCTTCAAGAAGATTAATTTCAATAAAAACAATCACATTATAAACTCCTTAAGCTCACTTTTCTCATAACACCTTTCAAACATGTGCCAAATGTAAATGTGTTGAACCTGCACATAATAGATCTAGTTAAACAATGATACACACATTTGTAGAGAGAATAGTAGAAAGAATAAGGAGAGAAAGAATGAAAGAATTCTAATTAACAGTTATGAATAATGAATAATTTACACATGATATACTCTGTATAACTCATTGAGTGTGCAATGGAGAAGAACCAATACATCATAGTTTTGATCTAGTGTGATGTGGACACACACCAACAGTTACGGGAGTGAACTGCCATCTAGTTTAGTCTCTTAGGTAGTTGCGAGAGTGAACTGACACCTAGTTGAGTTAACTAGTCAAATAGTCTTCAGTTAACTGACTGAACAAAGAATAGTGAGGATTTAACTCAGGGAATCAAGGGTAATGTGCCAGTGTGGTGATGATACCAAGGCAAGGTTGAATTATCATGGTGATGATCCCAATGTTGTATGGTGACAAAACCAATGCAACATTTAAACTCAACTCAACAAGTTAAACTCAAGTGTCAACTGAAAGAGAATATTCTCCAGGTGGAATATTCTCCCCTAAAATATAGGAGACTGGATAATGACTAATTATGACTAATAAACAAGAAAAAACCTTAGGAAAAAGAAATCCTAGGTGTGTGTGTTGAAGTAACTCCAACACCCCCCCTGAACATCACTATGGTGAAAATAAAGAATGGGTCCCAGAAACGAAGCCATGTTAGGTACCCAAATACAAAAGATACACTGAAATAAAGTGAAGAAAGAGGGAAAACCTCATGGGAAACCCCCCCCTCAAGGTACAATGTATGTAAAAAGAATAACTGCAGTTTCTAGGCAACTGTGTCCTTCACTCCAAAATGACTTCGCAGAGAATGCAACTTCTACTCAGTGAAGGTCTTGGTGAAGATGCCTGTCATCTGTTCTGTTGAAGGACATAACTATAAGTCGATGATCCCCTAGTGTAGTAATTCCTAGATGTAGTGCATGTGGATATCGATGCACTTCATCTATTGCCTCTGAACTAGATCTCTGCAGAACTTCATAGTGCTCTGGTTGTCACACTAGATGACGATTGACTGATGAAACTGAATGCCCAACTCAGTGAGAAAATGTTGTAGCCACATAGCTTAAATGGTTATGTTAACTACCCCTTTGTACTCTGCCTCGGCTGAAGATAGAACAATGGCAACTTGCTTCTTGCTCGAGCAACAGATAGGCCTAGAATCAAGACTGAGTGAGTAACCAGATGTGGAATTGTGATCGATGCTATCGCCAACCCAGTCAGAATCAATAAACCTGATGAGATCTAATGTAGAGTCTGTTGCATAATGAATCCCAAAGGTGATGGTGCCCTGCATGTATCGAAGGATATGCTTTGAATCTTTCCTATGTATCTCATGCAGCTCCTACATGAACCTGGAAACTACTCCAACTACATAGGAGAGGTCTGGTCTGGAGTGTGTGAGATACAATAATCTCCCCACTAGATTTCTGTATAGTGTGTTGTAAACCAGTGGAGTCTCCCTGCCATCCTCAAGTTTGACACCTGATAGGAAAGGAGTCGGAGGAGACTTGCAGTCTGTCATGTGAAATCTCTCAAGGAGATCTCGTGCATACTTGGCCTGAGGCAGTTTGAATCTTGATTCATATTGAATGATCTCGAGTCCAAGGAAGAAGTGTAGTGGACCCATGTCCATCATCAAAAACCTATCATGTAGAATCCTCTTAACTACAACAATCACTGAAGTCAAGCAATCGATGATCAACAAATCATAAACGCACATAACTTGAAGTAGAAGTGAATCAGTCGTCCTGAGAATGTAGACATTCGGGTCTGATTTACAACGTACAAAGTTCTGTGACAACAAGTAGGAGTCCATCTTGACATACCATGCCCTTGGAGCCTGCTTGAAGCCATAAAGGGACTTCTTCAGTCAACAAAACAAAGATGTGTCCTGGATAAATCTCTGGGCTGCTCCATGTAGACCTCCTCAGAGAGATCACTGTGAAGAAATGCATTCTTCACATCCATCTGATGGACTTCCCATCCTTTGGCTGTTGCAATGGAAAGTGTCAATCGTATGGAATCCATCTTCGCTACTGGAGTGAAGGTATCATCATAGTCAATACCATGAACATGTTGAAATACTAGCTTTGTATCTGTTGATATGTCCATTCTCTACACTCTTGGTCCTGTAGACCCATCTACATCTGAAAAGTTTCCTCCCAGAAGGAAGGGGAACTAGATCCAAAGTCTAGTTCTTGAGGAGGGAGTTGTACTCCTCCTGCATGGTAGATTCCCAAAAGTGATTTTGAGCAGCCTCTCCATAAGACTGTGGATCTGAAGACTAAACCAAGAAAAGATGCTTGGAGGGAAATGGTTCAGTGGCAGTGAGTGCAATAGGAGGCTCCTCAAAATTAGATCGAGTCCTCCTAGTATCGGCTGGATCACCAATGAGATCCCTTCCATCTTGAAGAGTAGTATGTGCCCACTTGGGCCCTTTCTTTGGCTCTACAATTGCATATGGATGTTCTAACTCTGCATCTAACTATACTGATTTTGAATTTGAATCATCTGAGTCCTATGAATCAGAACTCTCGTCTGAAGAAGAGTCAGCATGTGCATTCTCATCATCTCAGACATGTGGAAGAATGAAGGTGTCTGCATGCGGCTGCTAAGGTGCATACGATACACTTTCCCCGAATTGGACACTTCAGTCAATGATGAGCCAGTCCAAGGAAAGATCAATAAGCCTATATCCCTTTACACCGTCGGGGTATCTAAAAAAAATGCACTCAGTGCTCTGTGGATCAAGTGCCTTCCTCTTTTTAGAGGGAATCTAGGCCCATGCACGTGAACCAAAAATGTGAAAGTGGGTCACTTCTAGTTTGAGGCCGCTCCAAGCCTCATAGGGTGTCTTATCCTTGACAGATCTATGGGGAGATATGTTTTGGATATATGTTTCATAATTAAGTGCTTCAGCCCATAGTCTCTGTGGTAGAGACTTTTCATGCAACATGCAAGATGTCATCTCCTTTAGAGAACTGCTTTTCGATGTTCCAAAATTAAACACAATTTCAATGTTCAATTTCAAATATGGGCCAAAGCGAAAGATGTTGAAGGTGTAATATCTTAAGCACCCCAACATAGCAATACATTTGTATAACATATTTTTGGAAGCATATGAGAAATTGTCGTGGAACGATGAGGTTCCATATTATTTTGCTAGAAACTTTTATGCATAGTTTTTCATAGACACACACCTTGATTATACTAGTCTAACATCTGATTATTATGGTGCTGGTAAATGACGAACATATGATAAAAAATCGTCATATCTAAATGCAACATTGCAAAGGCCTCCACGACCTTTAGTATTTCTCTCAACATGGGCATTTGCTTCACATTCAAAGTTGCGATCTTCATCAGAGGTTGACAAAGAGGCTAGGAATGCAATCAAAGAAAATTTGGAATCAATTTTTTATGGTGTTGATGTTGGTTTTGAACCATCAACGAGCGAAAGCCAATTATTAGGCTATTTTTGTTTATAAAACAGAGGCGGAGTTAAATACCATGTCAGTAGAAGATCTTAATGAGTATGTGAAATGTTACCATTATGGTTGGAAGGAGGTCATTTAGAATGATGAACTGAACAACAGATTGGTATGTGTTCTAGTTAGTAAATTTTTGATGCATTTTAGGATAGTTTACTTCTAATTCTAGATCTAAATACATATCATTGTATCTATAGAAATAATTGAGTTGTTATTGTCATTAATTGCAGTTTGGAGATATGTTAAATGAATCTCGAATAAGTAGGGGACTTGATTCCACAAGTTTAAATTTGGATGGGTTGAATCGGGTATGTGTTTTCTAATAGCCATAGATGAGCACTTTAGTTGTCCAATCTCCAATATTTTGAATAAGATCAACAACATGACATTTATAATTTTTTATTAATGTGAACACACTGAATCCTAGATTTAGTTCTTAGTTGTGTTGTTCACAGATCCCTATTCTATCTCCTACTACTTGGGCAGGCTTGCCTCAATTCTCATTGGGAGAGTTTGAAATGGGTGGGAGTTCACAGGTATCATTGCATGTTGAAAACAATTTTAGTTATATATTCAAATTGAAAATCGTCATTTAAATTATGAATTTAAAAGAAGAATGTCTTAAACAACATTTAATTTATTGAATCATTGGTTGGCACATCATAGGCATTGCATGTTTCAAAATTTAAAACTACAATTTAATGTGTTACAATCATTTAAATTTAATTTTCAAATTTTTAAATTTGAAATGTGTTATATAGGATAGTGTGGAGAAGAGAGTACCTAAGAGTGTGCTTGAACAAAATGTGGAGAAGAGAGTGCAGGAGATTGGGATTGAGGAGGAAGAATCCATACTTGGGAAGGATGCGTCTATTCATGATGATTCATAAATGTATGTTCATTGCACATTAGTGAGTTTTAATTTGCTTTTATGTTGGGGTTTTATATAAAAGTGTTCAAGCTTATTTTGTTGAATAAGCTTATATTTTTTACTTTTTTCAAATTTTTGTTTTCTCAAATTTTTAGTTTAGCCTTTCCTATTCATAGGGTTACTAAACTAGTGTCTATATAACTTTTCAATGCTTTGATCAATTATTTTGAAATATATAGAACCCCTATATAAGCTTATCATTGTCTTAAATGGTACATTGAATCTTATTTATGTTTAGATCATGATGAAGACCTAATTTTGAAATTGAACATTTGATTATTTGAGAATAGTCTCTATCCCACATCAGAAAAGGGGAAGTTTCTAAATTTTCTTCGATTGTATTCCTTGCCTTCTTATCTAAGAATGACATAGTATGGACATTTGTGTTTTCTTCATACAACGAAGTGAATTCCTTCTTATTAGGATATTGTCAAACTCTTAACTAAATTGATTGCTAACCACAAAAACCAACATTAAAGTATATTTATAAATAAGCTATGTACGTGCATGATCTCACTTATGTTTAGATTATGACGAAGGCATATTTCAAAGAGCATTTGATTATATGTAATATGAATACATCCCAAAGATGAAAGATTTAAATGGTTTTTGAAGAATGACTTAATATATGTGCAGATTTGTGTTTTCTTCATGTACATGAAAGATTATATGAGAACATATATTCCACCACAGAAAGAGGAGATAAGTATTTTCTGAAACTCACATATACTATATGTGAGCTACTATATGTGAGTTATTTCACATATAATTTCAAAGAGCATTTGATTATATGTAATATGAATACATCCCAAAGATGAAAGATTTAAATGGTTTTTGAAGAATGACTTAATATATGTGTAGATTTGTGTTTTCTTCATGTACATGAAAGATTATATGAGAACATATATTCCACCACAAAAAGAAGAGATAAGTATTTTCAGGAAGAATGATTTTTAAAATGAAGATTTGTGAACTTTCATAGATATAGGTAATTTCTTGGAAAAATGGCTTAATATGGAGATTTATGAGTCCTTTAATTTGAAAGGGAATTATGAAATTTGATTATATGAGAACATTTATTTCACTGTAGAAGATGAGAGAAACATTTTACTGTTGAAGAGATTAGTATTTTACTGTTGAGTAAATAAGATCACCTGAAGGATTTGAGACTTTATCCACAAGGAGATAAGTATTTTATTGTAAGAATGACTTAATATGGAGATTTGTGAACTTTCTGCATACACAATTCTATATTTATTTTCAGATTATTATGTAACTTTGAACAAAAAAATTTCTTACCAAGAACACAATTTGTCTCTTTAATTTTTTTTAAGATTTTAGATAAGATTTTACAATTTGTTTAAATCATGTATGCGTAATGTGGAGAGTAACTATTTTGGAAGTTTTGGAACTTTGTGATGGAAGTTTGGTTTAAAAAAAGTGCCAAAAAGTGTAATAAAAAGAGATGGAAAATCTTAAATTTGTTTAACTCTGGTTTGGTATGTTATTATTTCTTATTGTTTATTTAATATTTAGTTAAAGTATATATGCTAATATGTGTTATTTGTTTTTATTATTATTTGTAACATCCCACTCTGGCGCACTGAGAAAACTTATTCTTTGAGGACACTTGCTTGAAAGTGATCTGGACTTTTATGATAAGAAAACATTTATCCTTGATTATGATGCGATATGATAGATGCCATGATGTTTTACTGCTTTGGCATGGACAGGTGCTATTGACTTAGTTTTACTGAGTGTGCAGGGTTTTTGACCTTCAGGATGCAGAGGCATCGATGGGACCCCTTGGACTCCGGATCGAGTCAGGGAGTGTACTTTGGGGTTGATTGTTTACTATGATTTTAGTATATTTGATTTGATGATATGATGTGAACATGTTCTGATACGATTGTTGATGATGCAGGCTGACGATAGCTTGCCGACCAAAATCACATATGGAGTAAAGGGGCCACACACGATTTCCAGAGAGGTTGAGGGAGAGGTGTGGACAACATCCTTGCCACAGCCTACTAGCACTCCCGCCATGACTCAAACTGTAGGTTAACGATTACCTAGTTCAGGAGGATCCACGATGCCGTGAGGGTAGACTACGACAGTCACTCATGATGATTCTAAGGGGTGTGCAATAAGGCGGGGGCCTTATTCCTTAGAGCTCTTAGTCTCCGACAAGTTCACCTGGCAGAGTGTTGACTCCAGGGGTTATTGATGTCTACCAATCAGTTAAGGAGCGAGTGGCACCCTTGGAGCACATGGTGCATCCTGAAGGGAACGTCGTGCAAAAGAAATAAAAGAAGCAAGTGGCACCCTTGGAGCATGTGGTGCATCTTGAAGGGCACATCACTTGGATGATGATGAAGGAACAAACCTAGATGGCCCTAAGACATTTAACACCTTAAGAAATTCTTAAACAACTTCCCTAATTAAATGTCGCCCAGTTCATAATTTAAGTCCCAGTTTAAAACTTCTTTAGGGGTAAAATTTTGTCTAACCTTAAAAAAAAAATACCCTATAATAATAATAATAAATAAATAAAAATTAAACTAAAAAAAACCACTTAGTAATAGTTTTAGTCTTCATAAAATTTTCGGGGTAAAATGAAGAGAGTAAGAATTTAATTCAAATCAGTGGATTTAAAATTATAAAGAAGAATTTAATTGTTTGACTTGTGAAAGTGTAAAAGATATTAAATTCTTAATAAAAAGGAAAAGAGGTTAATTTGCGCAACTGCCATTTTTGGCTATAATAAAAAGGGGAAAGAAGAGAATAATAAAAATTAGGAAACTAAGGAATGGAGAAAACATAATAAGGGTGTTAGCACTTGGTAAATTCCCTAGAGGTTGAAATAGAAGAAATCTACAAAGGTAACTTTATCCAACCGCTTTTAAAGCTGGGATCTAGCCCTTCCAGCTTCAGAGAGGGATCTCTCTATATGATTTAGCTTTGTTTCTAACTATAGATATTAGGCTAGGTAAAGGAATAGGTAGGTTTTGTTGTAAAAGTGTTTTTGAATTGGTTGAGACAGTCTACACCTCCATTGGGCTATGGGGTCTGTATCTAATTAAATATGAAATACAACCAGAAACGATAAAGAAGAATTCCACAGGGTGAGATAATATACTCACTAGATATTTTAGCAGCTTAAATGATAGACAGAAGAAAAGATCAGAAAAATACTTTCAACTAAGAAGCAGTTAAGAATTTCTTAATTGAAACCATCAGAAGATAAACATTAAAATCTTTATAGTTGGAAACAGGGTATCTAAGATAAATCCTGCAACATACGCTACTCTTAAAGATTAGTTTCAGAAAACAATATGATCACAAAGCAAGAATAATATTCAACTTAGGGAATAAACATCACCAGTGGATACACGCAAGAATTCTGTAAAAGTGCCTCCTTTTTATTAATGACAGATCTCTCAAAAATGATACAGTCTCATAGCGTCAGGGTGTAAAGATCAACAACCCTCAATCCTTCGAAAGGTGAAGTATTTATAATTCCAATTACAAACATTCCTGTCATAACTGATCAGGACGTGCTCATTCTATTTTTAGTCTAACTAATTTAACTAATCAAAACTTCTTGATGACTTGGTACAACTGCATGCGGAATTTCTAGAGTAGGCCATTGGCAAGGTTCCTGCACAACCTCTTCTGACTGGATAGGTGACTGGACCTGGACAACTCATCTGCTAATCAAACAAATCGCAGAGTTCCTCCCATCTGAGATGACTAGGCACAGTGACTTTGAGCAATCTCTGATACACTTCTTCCATTTTCGTATATTTAGCGAATGTGGGCTTAGTGAGGAAAATGTATCGAATCTCGTGTTGGATACTGATGTCCAACTAAAGAGCGTCCAGGAATTCTTTGCCGGTGATACTCCCTTGTATGCCAGCAAACTTTGAACTATCCTTAGACACTTCAGACAGTCTCTTTTTGTAATCTGGGAGTGTCATCAGTTTATCATTAATAACCTTCAGACTGGGGAGACCCTTCTTCTGGAGAGCCTCGATCTTGCTGAAGAATTTCTGTACCCCATAATCCATGACCTGAACCTTTTCTTTCATCTGAAGCATTAGACTTCTCTTGGTCAAAACTCTTTTGACCTCAAGGATGGTCTCTATTTTGTCTTCTATCTTCAGCTCTTCTAGCTCTTCTCTGGTCTTGGAATTGAGGAGTTTGATGATATCATTTGCCTGAGTTGGTCTATCTCCCAATTCTACTTTGATCTTCTCAATAGCCTGTTTACTCCTCTGGACCAACTCGTTCTGCTCAAACATGATTTGGATCATGGGCTAGATCTCATTTATGGACTTGGTGATGTCTGTCCATACATTCTCTTTGACCTCAGCCAAAGTCTTTCCTACCATGGTTTGCTTCTGGAGCTGCTGTAGTTCCTTCTTGAGCTGCTCAGTTACCTGCTTTTCTATGGATAGACTAGTTTGGAAAGAAGTTTTGAGTTCCTGGAGGTTCTCAACTTCCTTCTTCAGCCTGCTGATTTCTGTCTCTTGTAGGTTCATCTTCTCCATGGATTTGGCGAGATCGACTGTCCCTTCTTGTGGTGTCACTGGTGTTGCAGATGGAATTGCTGTTACTGCTGCTGTGTTGAATCCTGCAATTGGGATAACACTCAATGGAATGCCTTCCATTGGCTTCAACTGCTCTTTCTCTTTCAATAATCTCTCCATCTCAGCTTCCATTTCTTTGGGCTGAGCATTCTGCTCCATAAGCAGCTTAAGCATTTCATCCTTCTCGCCTTCTTTTTCTGCTATCTCCTTCGCCTGTGAGTCTTCTATAGGAGGAAGCTTCAGCTGTTTCCTCAAGGAGGCGATATCTGCATTCTTCTTCTTTATCATCTCTTCTGCAGCTTTTACATTTGAAGGATCATATCCGATCTTGAGGACCAGCTCCTCCAACGTCTTGATTCTATTGTCCTTTGTAAATGATGATATCTTTTCCAGCTTGAGTTGTGTTTGGGCATTGTTGAGCGACACTTGCAATTTGGCTGCAGATGCAGAAGCGTGTGCCAATGTGTGGAATACCATCTCCCATGTCTGCTTGTGCAGATCCATCTGATCTGCAGGGTGTATGTCCTTCATCTGAAATTCAAAGGTGGCCCTCTTGTAGTCTGTGATCACCTTGGGGTCTGGTACCTGCGCCTGGAGAAAGGCCATGTGCATCCTGCCCCTCTCTGTGTCAAATGCAGACAACAGCCTATGCTGCGTAATGGACGCCTACTTCCGGATTGAGCGTAAGTACTTCTGGTGAGGGTCTGGTTCCTTTTATTGATCAACTCGTACTTCTCGAAAATGCCCAACTTGGGCCCAGTCTTGCCTGGCTGAGTGTCTAATGGAGAGTGTGTGGATTTCTTTGGCACTGCTGTGGTGATCTCCTTATATAGGCTCAAACCTAAGGGTGGAACTACAGGCTTGATCCCTGTGGCAGACGGGACTTCTATTTCTCCAGTTGGACCAGGAACTGTGGTTGTCTTGGGCCTTTTAGTGTGCAACTGGAACTCTTCAGAAGATACCTCCATGACAGGCGGAGATGAATCCTATCGAAGCCTTTTTTCCTTAGGGACCTAAGGTGTAGTTTTTAGTGGCACAGTGGTCGGAGGAACCTGTTGTTCCACTTCGATCAAGGTGTCAGGCACCCACACTGTCTGATTGGCAAATTTTTCAATCTCGGGCTTGGACTCGTGAACATACGGGATATTTTTGTTCTTGACCCTCATCTCTGAGATGATCCCATAAGGATCATAGTGCCATGTGAAACTCATAAAGAACTTCATTTCTTTCAGCATCCTATCGGTTTCTTCTCTGGCGCCCCGATTATTACAGATGAAGCAGCCAATTTTCCCCTTGATTCAAAGCTGCTGCTTTTTCTTTAATGATACGAAATGGATCGCATCTGAATTCATAATTTTCCTTATATATTCTAAAGCAAAAGTTCTTATCGACAAATATTTTGGCAGCTTGTAGGGCGCCAACTCGCACCCAAATACTTTGATCTTGGTATGATTTTGGCATAGGTACCAATCCCTGGTCTTTGTGCTATCCAAGAGATGTAGAATTCTCTAGACTTCTTCGTTTATTCGAGGCTCGGGCATGCCGCTCAGCATGCTTACCACAGGGTGGTAAAAAAGATCAATGAACGCCTTGAAGTTATACTCAGTGGAGTTATGCTTCAGCAAAGAGGTCCATGCTGTGACTGGCTGAGGCCTTCCATCTGCGTCCATCTTCTGCATGGAGAAACTAAATTTGTCTGCTTGAAAGTAAACGAACATGTACGCCAGTATAGACTAATATTTGAACATGCTCTCCATGCCAAAATTCATGAACTGTTCGTGAATATTGTCGGCCAAGAAGGTGCTGAAATCAAACTGTGTGGTGAGCTTTTCATCATTGGAGAAAATGGATAGAAAACCTAGAATGGGCTCATCTACCCATTGGTCAGAATAGTACCCTAGTAGGGCACAAAGGGAGGAAATGACTTGGTTTCCCTTGGTGGAGAACATGGACGACGGGTAAGGGGGGTTTGTGGAAGGGAATTGAGCGGAAGTGGGAAGGAAAAGCTCGAATATTTGAGCTCTCTGGGGAAAAGGGGAAGGAAAAGCTCGAATATTTGAGCTCTCTGGGGAAAAGTCATCTTCTTATATAACTCGGTAAGGATTTCAAGGTTGAAAGGTGATGCAGAGTCAGCATGGGGAATTTGCATCATCTGGTCGATGTCTTGGGGCGTAATGAGGAACAGGGTGTCTCCGGATGAGGATATGACGGCTCTCTGTTCGGGGATGTAGTGAGCTTGGCATTTAAGTACGAATTCGGGAAAATGGTGTATCTGGGGAAAAAGGTAAAGTGGCAAATTGGACTCCCAGAGTCCAATTTCATCACTCTGGTCCAGGAAAACCTCCCGAAGCCATGACTGGAGATCTGAAAAATCGAAGTCACACTTGGTATCAGCGATCAATCTGTCTTTATCGACCAATGGGATTTTGTCCAGGTCGACAGGAGGAGGAAGAAAAGGATTCTCTTCTCCTTCCACTGGTCTTGGCTTTGACACCATCTCTGCAACAGTACCTACAATAAACATGATCTTAGTGGGGTCAACTGACTGTTGATGAAGGCGATGTAAATCTAATGGAGGAGTGAGAGGTAGATTTTTTGGTGCGATGGAGGAATAGTGAATGGAGGGGGAAAACGGTAGTTTTATTTAAAACTGGGGTCGGTTTGGCGCGGGAGACATGTCAGTAGGATAACGGGTATGTTATTCGGTAATAAATGGAAAATGGGCCACTTGGGGGTGAGATGGCAGGTGACGGTGGCCAAAACATACGGACGGGTGACATGGCTGCTAGGGATTGGAGGTGAAAGTCGCGATAAGGGGTTGGTCATGAGTGAAAAGGGTAAAACTAAAAGCAGGGACTAACAACAGTTATGGGATGGGACACAACTCGGGAGCAAGTGGAACAAGTGGATTCAGTGGAGGATGACGCCCATGAATGACGGGGGCTATCAGATAGCATGTGGTGATGGGACTTCGGAACCAATAAACTTAGGCCACGTATGACAAGGGGCCCACTAGAGGGAGATAATCATTCCGGACCCCCCCCCCCCTCTGGGGAGATAATCATTCCCGGACCCCCCCCCCCTCTGTTAAAAGAAGAACATCAGGGGGGGTCCGAAATTCATTGTGAGCCATTGATCTGCGCGCTTGTTTCCTGGCCGCAGATCTTAAGTGTGTTCTTGAATACTCATTCCGGACCCCCCCCCTTCCATTAAAGGCAGAATGGACGGGGGGGTCTGGAATCCATTATGGACCATTGATTTAAGCACTCTTCCCTGGGTCGTCTAGATGTGTGCCAATGTTATTACCGATTCCGGACCCCCCCCCCCCCCCG
>CBVK0100043350.1:23645-35656 GCA_900067695.1 Picea abies
CCCCCCCTCGGTTAAAAGCAGAATGCTCGGGGGGGTCCGGAATGCTATGTGAGCCATAGATCTGGGCGCCACGATCAAGACCGTTGGAAAGTTCAGAAGGCATAAATCAGAAGCGGGAAACATATGCGCTGGGGGGAAAACTTAGGATAAATACATTTTATGGGTTTTTTCCCCCAAATTTTAAAATAAACAACACCATGGGGCTTAAAATAAACTATCCTCTAGGCTTCTGAGACATGGTGTGACATCTTACATCGAGCTGGTTTTATTGGAGTTAAACAATGAAGCAACTAACTTAAATGATAACCTATCTTCCTATGACAGTTAACCCAGATTAAACTGTTGGGTTAAAAAATTATTTTACCCTGGGGCTATCTGACCAAGATTAGACAGTCTGGCCAGATTTATTCACTAATCTAACCTAGACACTTTAGATTTATTCACTAATCTAACCTAGACACTTTGGCTAAGATTAAACTGTTTATCCAAATCATTCACTACCTTATCAACATTAAATTTAAAAAGAACTTGGCCATGCTTGAAAGGTATGACCAAGTTACTATTATTGCACGGGGCTTTATTTCAATTCTTTTATGCCCTCTTTTTCTTTTTCCTTTTTTCTCTTTTTATTTTCTTTTTTCTTTTTTCTCTTTTTCTTTTCTCTTTTTCTTTTCTTCTTTCTTTTCTCAAATTATTTGCAGAATGAAAAATCATTTGTCAACAAAAACACCAGATACAGATCATATCTCACTCACCAGTCGATTCCCATAATTTATGGGGTGATAACAGCAACTCCACCTGGGGATGGTACTTTCCCTGTGAAGTGCCAAGAATCCTGGTTCCTGTTTTGAAAATTTCCGCCTAGCAGCCTTTGTTGGTTTTATTCTCAAAAATGGGAAAATAGTAGTCAGCAGCTTAGGGCCTTCTCTTTGGGCTTCAACTAATTGACGAATGTTCTTCTCAGAAAAAGCAAGTGAAAAATGAACATTAAAATGGTATGTACAATGGAGATTGTGAACTCGAATCTTCTACTAAGGTGGTACATAATGTTTCAACATTCTGCCATTCACAGGTGCTCCTGGCAGATCTGACCCATCAACGTTGTTTAGCAAATAAGCATTGTTACCCCTGAAAGCTTAGATCATGTATGGCCCTGTCCACATATTGTCAAATTTCCCATGCTTTCCCTTGTCTTCATTTCTGGCATCCCATTTCAACACCAAATCTCCTAACTCGAAATTATCTTCCTTGGTTCGTTTGTCAAATATATTTTTGATGTTTCCTTGGACTACTTCAGTCTTGTTGAAAACTTCTTCTCTAGTCTACTGCAAATGGATCATCTAGTTAATCCTCCTCTGTGAGTCATTTGGCTCAGCTTGTATATCTTGCAGCAACTTCATGACAGGGAATCCTAAAGAAGTGAGGAACACTGCCTCTGTACCATAGACCAGCTAGTATGGTGATATACCAATTGACCTTTTGGTGGTCAGCCTGTCAGCCCATAAAGAAAACACCAACTTATTGTGCCATGATTTCTTGTTTTCCTGCAATGTTTTCTTAATGATATTTACCAAAGTTTTGTTTGAATATTCCGCCAACCCATTCCCCTAACGGTAGTAAGCTATGGAATGCCCCAAACTAATGTGATACTGGTTGCAGAAATCTATGAGTTTCTTTGACCGAAAGGCAGCTGCATTGTCAGTTATAATTTTTCTAGGACAACCAAAACGAGACAAAATATTATTTTCAAGAAATTTGATAATAACAGAGTCAGTGTCTTGTCTGCTTGGTACTACCTCGATCCGTTTGGTAAAATAATCGGTGGAAGTGAGGATACACCTATGTTGGCCTGAAGACGGGGGGGTGTATTTATCCAATGAAATCAAGTCCCCATTGCTGGAAAGGGGCCTCGATTGAGATTGGTTTCAGAGGTAGAGGAAGGAGTTTCCTTTTTCCCTCAAACAGTTGACATTGGTGACATGCTGTTACTTTTTGATGCATATCTGCAAACATGGTGGGCCAATAGAATCCATCTCTGAGTATTTTTTTGGCTGTGACTTTCCAGTTTAGATGGCCACCACATTCCTTTACATGAAACTCTTGCAACACTTTATCAACTTCATCTTTCAGTAAACAATTTAACAGAATGCCTGTAGGATCTTTCTAATACAAATTTCCTTCTAGAATATAGAATTTCAAAGATTTCAACTTTAAAAATCTAGCTTTAGTCTTAGTCAAACCAGGGGGAGCTTGTAAATTTTGTAAAACGAATATAAGGTCTGCATACCATGGAGAGTTGAGAAATACCTCTCTTACGTTTAGAGTTGCCATCTCGCCCTGTTCATCTGCTACATCTAGAAAATTAATGTCAAGAGCATGAAAGTTAGATTCAACCATTAGTTTAGAAAGGCCTTGACCTTTGATTAGTTTAGTGGGATTAATCTCTATATTGTATTCTAAAATGACAGCAATCCATTTTCCCCTTCTTCCATCCAGATTTTCCTGTGTCAAGATGTCTTTTACTAACTCATTTGAAACATATCCTATGGTATGGGAATGGAATATGTAGACCCTGAAGTCTTTTAGGGCTTTTACCAAAGCAAAAGCTTGCTTCTCCATGATATTGTAGTTCAGAGCAACATCTCTTAATTCTTTGCTAAAGAAAGCTATGGGCTATTCATACCCTTCGCTGTTCTTTTGCAGTAACACCGCTGCTATAGTATGTTTGGATGCGAAAGAAAAGAGATCGAAATCTTTAGTAAAATCGAGACTGATCAAAACTGGGCTTCTGTGAGTGCTCGTTTGACTTGTTCGAAAGACTGTCTGGACTCAGAGTCCCATTCTATTTTTACATCCTTTTTAAGCATGCTTGTAATGTTCATGAGGAGTTCCGCCATATTGGGAATGAATCTTCATAGAAAGTTAATTCTTCAGATAAAAGACTATAGTTCTTTAAGGTTCCTTGGGTGCTCTAGTTTTTGTATGGCCTCGATTCTACTAGGATCTATTTTGATTCCATCTTTGGAAATGATGTGTCCCAACAATTTTCCTTATTCTAACCCAAAAAGACACTTCTTAGGATTTAAAGAAATCCCAAACCTTCTACATTTCTCGAAAACTCGTCTAAGGTGCTGCAGGTGTTCATCATCAGATTTGGAAAACACAGTCACATCGTCTAAATAGACGACAATAAACTTACTCGATTCTTCCATGAAGACAATATCCATTACCCTCTGGAATGTGGCTCCTGCGTTCATCAGACCAAAAGGCATCTTCACATACATGAAAGTACCCTAAGGTGTGGTGAAAGCGGTTTTTTCTCGGTCGTCTGGATGAACTAAAACCTGATTGTAACCTGAGAAACTGTCCAGCAGAGAAATTCGAATGGACCCGACTACCCTTTGCAGGATATGGTCCATTTTTTGCAAGGGGTAATTATCTTTCAGGGAGACTTTGTTCAGATTTTGGAAATCTATGCAGAGTCTGATTTCCCTGGTTTTCTTTCGTGTGGGGACCAGATTAGAGACCCACTTGGAGAAATGCAGCAAAACTATGATCTTGGCATAGTACATTTTCTTGATTTCTTTTTCTATCAGAAGGAGCAACTTGGGATTTATCCTCCTAAGTTTCTGCCTAAACGATTTTTGGTCTTCTTCTATTGGAATCCTGTGTTGTATGACGTTGGTATCATAGGCTTTCAAATCTTCATAGCCCCAGGAAAAAACATCCGAAAATTCTTTGAACAACTCAATGTATTTAAGCTTTTGTTCTAGGGATAATGATTTGGACAGTTTGACCATCCTAGGTTTCTCTTCAGTCCCTATATTATAGTCTTCTACCTCTTGTCCATGGGCTTCTATTTTTGTTTTTTTGGCTACATCATTACTGTCAAACAAGTCTTCTAAAGGAACAAGACCTCTAGGAAAAACATTGCTTTTTAATTGTAAAACATCAGAGTCCATTTCGTCTTCGCCTAATTCTCTTGAATCTATGGTATTTACACTATCAGTATTTACACTATCAATTTCAAAATCAGAATTATTTACATTTTCATATTCATTTTCTAAATCTATATTTGTACATTCAAAATCGTTTTTGCATTGCAGAAAGTCTTCGATTTGGTCATCATTACCAAACACTTGCCAATACCTGATATTGTCGAGAACTATCGGTCTGCATTTCACTTCAACAGTATATGAGCGAGTCGGGTGGAAAGGAATCTTACAGGTGGCTACTGACATAGCCAATCCATCGGTAAGAATATTCTGTCCCCTCGGCATTACCTGCAAGTTAACTTCAGTAAAACACCTCAAGGCATCAAGAACAACATTCCTATAAGCTCTAAGACGTGGGTGTTTAGCGGCATACTCACCTTTGATTTGCTTGATTATTAATTTAGAATCACCTCTTACCATCATCTTCTTAGCACCAACTTTTTTCAAAAGCTTCAGGTCGAGCATCAAAGCTTCATACTCAACAATATTGTTAGTACATTGGAAATTCAATTTGTAGGAATGGTTTTTTGAATACCTGTTTCTATGATTATGCAGCCAGACTCCTGCTCCTGCTCCTTCTTTACTCATGGCTCCATCAAAATCCATGCTCCAAAAATCAGCGGGTAACTCTTTAGTTATCACATTCTTCATCTTTGCTATCTCAATGCTTTCGTGGCCTTCCTCTGGACTAGATGTGTCTTCCACCAGCTGAGTATCTTTCTCTTCCGTATCACCATCATTGTACAAGATGAACGAATCTAAATCAGAATGCGTAGAGTAAAGGGGATAATTATGCATTTTTTCTTAGCTACTGACCATGTACTTCATCAATGTTTCTCTGTATAGACTCCTCTGTTGCCCAAACACTGGGATAGTGTCGTAAGACATATCTAGCTGTAGGGTTCCTTTCAAATTTTCTCCCCAAGAATGGGATAGAAACATTCCATACTTTGGCGGGATGTCTGCTACTACCACATCCATTACCATGCTCTTCGCAGGAATCTGAACCAAGGTGATGCATAGGTCCTTGATCAAACCAATGCATTTAACTTTTTTGGAGTCCAATGAGTGTAGATCCTTGTATGGTCTGGTGACCTCCAATCCCAGATTTTCCATTACTGCTTTAGGCATCAGATTGTGGGAGGCACCCGAATCCAGCATAGCATTATGCAAGATCAAGTCGTGTATGTTCAAACTGATGTAAAAAGGAGCGACCTCTCCAGTATTGTCTCAACCATCAACTTCAGGTCCGAAAAGAAGTTCGGGGTGATCATCAGTAAGGTTCACAGTGTCTGAATGATTTACTGATCCAATGGTTAAGGCCTTTGTGCCTATGTCCAGTTCAATGGCCAATGCTTTAATTACCTGTGAACGATACCCGTCTCTGTTCATCAACTCTGTAAGTGGGATGGGAATTTTTATTTTTGCCAATTCCTCCTCAAGACTAAAAGGTGTAAGGGATCTGCCTTGGCTCATCATTTCTGGTTTGTCCACCATATTTTTTGGCTCAAAAGTACTCGGCGGCTTAATAGGTGAAGCCTCAGGCTACGATGGCCTTTTCAGAATGGTAATGTTTTTCTTCACGGGAGTGTCAGTCATACTCTTCTCAGGAATCTTCTCAGCAGTGATCTTCTCAATAGTCTTCTCAGTAGCTTGCTCATGGGTCTTCTTGGTCTCGACTACCTTCTATGTTTCATTAGTATTTTTTGGAGAACTCCCTTCTGTCTTCTTACTCCGCAGATTGTATTGCCGGTGTACCTCCAAAATAGCATTTTCAAAGGCCTGTTGTTCTGCATCTTTGGCTTCTTCACTTACCTTTGTTTGATTTAGCAGAAAGAGTTCCTGCTCTTCTTGAGTAAGGAAAATAGCCTCGTTGTCATGAATGCCCATGAGATTGATATGAGTGTCCTCCAATTCCTCAATCACTTCATTCCCTTCATCAGCATAGTTTTCCTGTAGAGGAGGTCTGATCTACTGATCTGGACCCCTCTGTTCTCTTTGGTCCCTAGGGTCTCTCTGTTTGATTTGAGGAGGGTTTCTCCCGAAGTTAGGATTTCGGACTTGAGGAGCTGGTGGATCATCTCTCGAAGGATTTCTTTCTGACACAGTAAGTCTTTCTATCATTCTTTCCAATGCACTGGCCAAAGAATCCAATTTGGAATCTATGGTCGATATAGAAGGTTCTTCTTTGATCGTGACTCTTCTTTCTGTCCTCTGACGTGCCCTTTTTGCCAATAGATTGGCCTCTACACTAATAGAACTTTTCTGCATGTCCTCCAGGGTGGTAGAATTTCTTTCTCTTAGCTGGTAAGACATGTCAGCATCAAATCCATCAGGGAATTTAATCAATGCCAAACCCTATGGAGGTTTGATTTCAGTTGGGATTTCATTGTACAGGTTGTTGAAACGGGTGCAGTAATATTGTACCGTCTCGCCTTGACTTCTTCTTATATTCTCGTATTCTGACAATATTTGGAGAGGGTTTTTCTTTACCTCCCATCTGTCAAGAAAAATCCTTTGGAACGTGAAAAGGTCAGGGACTGAGGCGTCAGAAAAATCTTTGAACCATTTCTTGATGTCACCTGTCAAACTTTGGGCAAACAATCGCATTTGAACGTCAGCCTCATCAACTTCTTGAAATTCAAAATAATCATTCATTTTGTCAACATGTTGTTGGGCATTTAAAGGTCCTGTTGCGTCGAACTGTGGAAGTCTGGTCTGGTAGTCTTGGGGCATGGCATGCAGTGGCGCAGCCAACACCAAAGGGGCATATCGAGCTGCCATGATGGGTGGAGGAGGTGGGACAACAACCTGGATGGTCGGCAAGGTAGCGACAGAAGACGAGGATGAGGAGGGACTGGATAGTGCTGAGGGAATGGTTTGTGGTTTAGTCATGGGAGACTGAACTTCGGGGGTTCGGGGTTGCAACACAGTAGGGTCAAAGATGATTTCAGTCACAAAACTATCGGACCGTGTTCTAACCAGGCTTCACTGTGGAAAAGTATCGTGGTCAGAGGCCACAGGATTCTCTGAAAAGGAAGGAGACTTATGAAGAGGAATGTGACTCACTGAATCTTCAGCTAAGGTCTTTTTCCTGAGTAACTTTTCGGGATTATCTGTCACGATCGTAGGTTCTGGGTTGGGATGAGATCGAGTGTGAACTTTCTTGGGAGCCAGAACTCTTTTTTGGTTTTTTTTATATATATTTTTTTAATTTCGTGAGTCTGAAAATAATATGTGCAAAGTTTATTCAACCTCTAAACATTACTTTCTTCTCAAACTTAAACATTCTTTTTAGGGGAAAGAAAATGTGAGATTATCAATTTTTAGTTCTTCCCCAGTGGAGTCGCCATTATGTTAGCACTTGGTAAATTCCCTAGAGGTTGAAACAAAAGAAATCTACAAAGGTAACTTTATCCAACCACTTTTAAAGCTGGGAACTAGCTCTTCCAGCTTCAGAGAGGGATCTCTCTATATGATTTAGCTTTGTTTCTAACTTTAGATATTAGGCTAGGTAAAGAAACAGGTAGGTTTTGTTGTAAAAGTGTTTTTGAATTGGTTGAGATAGTCTACACCTCCATTGGGCTATGGGGTCTATATATAATCAAATATTAAATACAACCAGAAATGATAAAGAAGAATTCCACAGGGCGAGATAATATACTCATTGGATCTTTTAGTAGCTTAAATGATGGACAGAAGAAAAGATGAGAAAAATACTTTCAACTAAGAAGCAATTAAGAATTTCTTAATTGAAACCATCAGAAGATAAACATTAAAATCTTTAGAGTCGGAAACAGGGTATCTAAGATAAATCCTACAACATACGTTACTCTTAAAGATTAGTTTCAGAAAACAATATGATCACAAAGAAAGAATAACATTCAACTTAGAGAATAAACATCACCAGCGGATACATGCAAGAATCCTGTAAAAGTGCCTCCTTTTTATTAATGACAGATCTCTAAAAAATGATACAGTCTGATAGCGTCAGGGTGTAAAGATCAACAACCCTCAATACTTCGAAAGGTGAAGTATTTATAATTCCAATTACAAACGTTCCTGTCATAACTGATCAGGACGTGCTCATTCTATTTTTAGTCTAACTAATTTAACTAATCAAAACTTCTTGATGACTTGGTACAACTGCATGCGGAATTTCTGGGGTAGGCCGTTGGCGAGGTTCCTGCGCAACCTCTTCTAACTGGACAGGTGACTGGACCTAGACAACTCATCTGCTAATCAAGCAAATTGCAGAGTTCCTCCCATCTGAGATGACTAGGCACAGTGACTTTGAGAAATCTCCGATACACTTCGTCCGTTTCCTTATATTTAGCGAATGTGGGCTTAGCGAGGAAAATGTATCGAATCTCGTGTTGGATACTGATGTCCAACTGAAGAGCATCCGGGAATTCTTTTCCAGTGATACTCCCTTGTATGCCAGCAAACTTTGAACTGTCCTTAGACACTTCAGACAGTCTCTTTTTGTAATTTGAGAGTGTCATCAGTTTATCATTAATAACCTTCAGACCGGGGAGACCCTTCTTCTGGAGAGCCTCGATCTTGCTGAATAATTTCTGTACCCCTTGATCCATGACCTGAACCTTTTCTTCCAGCCAAAGCATTATACTTCTCTTGGTCAAAACTCTTTTGACCTCAAGGATGGTCTCTGTTCTGTCTTCTATCTTCAGCTCTTCTAGCTCTTCTCTGGTCTTGGAATTGAGGAATTTGATGATATCATTTTCATGACTTGGTCTATCTCCCAATTCTACTCTGATCTTCTCAATAGCCTATTTACTCCTTTGGACCAACTTGTTCTGCTCAAACATGATTTGGATCATGGACCAGATCTCATTTATGGACTTGGTGATGTCTGTCCATACATTCTCTTTGACCTCAGACAAAGTCTTTCCTGCCATGGTTTGCTTTTGGAGCTGCTGTAGTTTCTTCCCGAGCTGCTCAATTACCTGCTTTTCTTTGGATAGACTGGTTTGGAAAGAGGTTTTGAGTTCCTAGAGGTTCTCAACTTCCTTCTTCAGCCTGCTGATTTCTGTCTCTTGCAGGTTCATCTTCTCCATGGATTTGGCGAGATCGGCTGTCCCTTCTTGTGGTGTCACTGGTGTTGCAGATGGAATTGTTGTTACTGCTGCTGTGCTCAATCCTGAAATTGGGATAACACTCAATGGAATGACTTCCATTGGCTTCAACTGCTCTTTCTCTTTCAATAATCTCTCCATCTCAGCTTCCATTTCTTTGAGATGAGCATTCTGCTCCATGAGCAGCTTAAGCATTTCATCCTTCTCGCCTTCTTTTTCTGCTATCTCCTTCACCTGTGAGTCTTTTATAGGAGGAAGCTTCAGCTGCTTCCTCAAGGAGGCAATATCTACATTCTTATTCTTTATCATCTCTTCTTCAGCTTTGACATTTGAAGGATCATAGCCGATCTTGAGGACCAGCTCCTCCAACATCTTGATTCTATTGTCCTTCGAAAATGATGATATCTTTTCCATCTTGAGCTGTGTTTGGGCATTGTTGAGTGACACCTGCAATTTGGCTGCAGATGCAGAAGCGTGCACCAATGTGTGGAATACCATCTCCCCTTTCTGCTTGTGCAGATCCATCTGATCTGTAGGGTGCACGTCCTTCATCTAAAATTCGAAGGTGGCCCTCTTGTAGTCTGTGATCACCTTGGGGTCTGGTACCTGCACCTGGAGGAAGGCCATGTGCATCTTGCCCCTCTCTGTGTCAAATGCGGACAATAGCCTATGTTGCACAGTGGACAACTGCTTTCGGAACTGAGCGTAAGTACTGCTGGTGAGGGTCTAGTTCCTTTTCTTGATCAACTCGTATTTCTCGAAAATGCCCAACATGGGCCCAATCTTGCCTGGCTGAGTGTCTAATGGAGAGTCTGTGGATTTCTTTGGCACTGCTGTGGTGATATCCTTATACAGGCTCGAACCAAAGGGTGGAACTTGATTAGGGGATCAAAATTTGCTCAATTTTCAAAGTGCTCGGATTGAGACGAAAATAGTGCCATTGCGTCCGTCTCATTTTCCTGATTCCGACAGTATATTTATTTTCGCGAACAGAGTCCGTATGGAGGAGATATCACGATTTGACCGTCAAGACAAACAGGGAAAAATTTGGGATGCTGACTGTACCTGTCCGTACAGTCCGTACGGCCACGTGGAGGGCTGTACCATCTTGCTGATGTGGCAGTTTGATGACGTGGTGATTGTTGGTTGGTTGTTCATTGACGAATACGATGATGACATGTGTCGCATTGGCAGCAAATGACAAGAGGACACGTGGCCCAATGCATGGGTGCCACGTGGCCCTCGTCGGTTGGTTATTATTTGTTATGTTAAAAATTATATGTGGGAGTCCATGGGGTTCGACCCCAGAACCTCCCCCTCTATGCAAAGACTTAACAATACTCCGCTAGCCAATGGGCCAACCCTTGTTACTTGTTTCATATGCCAACACATATACATTTATGTTTGCGAGTTGTATTATGTTGAAAAGGGGGCGGGTCGGGGCCCAGCCCCGACCCATCGTTTATTATATATATCCATTGTATTATGTTGTCGGTTGGCGCGCAATTGTATTGTAATACAATACATTGCATTACAATGTATTACATATATATTATATGTGTGTTAAAACATGCGCGCGGGGGTTTGAACCTTTACCACAAGTTTAATACGCGCGGGGATAATACGTTTTGTATTCGCGCGGGAGTTAATCCGTTTACACCATTTTCAAATGGTTAAACTCCTTTTATGCCGAGCCTTTGGTCCCGTGGCCATATGACCCAGTGCCGAGGCGGTTGGGGGATGGAGGCGCCCTAACCATTCTATGGTTTGGATCGGTGCGCGGTTGCATACGGGTCTTGGTTTTTCCGCTTAAATGAGCATGTGTGCCAGGTTTGGGGAACAAGGGTGCAGATTGTAGAACCAGAGACAACATAGTTGAAGGGGAGAACTTCAAGGAGGCTATCTTCTTCATTTTTTGATCGTTTCAGGTGTCGTCAGAGCCTAGACAGGGGTTTTGGGATGCTGCGGAGCCATTGGAGCAATAATTTTGCTGATTTGAGCACTATAAGACTTATTTTTAAGCACTTTGAGCAATTTAATATAAAAGATCCATTTGGAGGCTGGACCAGGAGATGTAGCCCGGAGTGGGGTGAACTCCTTTATCAAGTTGTTGTGTTTATGTTTGATGTTCAATGATTTATGTTGTTGTCTATGTTTATTTCTACATAAGTAATCCTTTATTATGTGTTGCAAATTGATCCGGTTGCTTTAAACACATAACATTTCAATTGCAATTTAATTTAATCAAGTTTATCAAGTCTTCTTCATTTTTAGATCAAGTTGGTATCAGAGCAAAGGTTTTGAAGACTTGATATTGTTTGCAAGTTTTGTTTCTAATGCTCACAAGGTTGAAACTCACGCGAGGAGAAGGTCAACTTGTGGAGCCAAGTTCTTATCCGACGAGGAGGAAGCAGTTTCGTTTGCCGCAGATTGCAGAGAGACATTCACCAAGTATGGCACATGCAGAAAGTCATGAACGTGTTCCGGATGAAGATGAAGATCTCAGACAGGCTGTCATCGAGTTGAGAAACATGATGAAGATTTTGTTGGAACGGAACATAATGTTGTCGGGTGAAGGCTCTAATCCTTCAATGCATAATGAAGGCGGTGGTGACAAGTCTCCAAGCCGAGATGGAGGGAATGGTGCTTCTCCGCCACCCTCTCCTCCTCCATCCTCATCTTCTTCTTCTTCTTCTACCAGTTCGAAGAATCTTCCGCACTCTCCAAAGGGGCATGGTAAAACTCCTTCGCAAATTCCTTCATTAAAGTTTGATATAAAATTTGAGTTGCCAATTTATAATGGAGAAGTTAATGCTGAAAAGCTAGATAACTGGATAAGGCAAATTGAAGTTTATTCTAGAATACAAAAGATACAAGATGATGAAACAAAAATTCAGTTAGCTTCTTTAAGATTAGATGG
>CBVK0100043351.1:0-36173 GCA_900067695.1 Picea abies
GCTCTTCCGATCTCACGAGCAGAGCTTACATTGTCTCATAAACGAGAGCACAGGATGCAAGATTCTTCACAGAGCTTGGAGAATGACCTGCAGTCTGAAGTACCCTCAAAATATCTTTGGAGAGAACAAGCACAAGGAAGCAAAGATACAGAAGGATGAAACAATTAAATATTCGTGAGCATTTAAAGAATTCGTGAAATTATTTCTTCAAAAGGAAGTTTGCAAAAGAAGAAAAGAAGAAGCTACTTCAGCCGTAATATTGGACGCGAGAACATATATGAGCCTTTAATTAAGCTCAGAAACGACAAGCCTATAGATAAGGCATATTTTTTTTTTCGGTCGTAAGATCTGAGTGAGAGCAAGATCATTCGTCAGATCAAGCAAAGATTAAGTCACGACCATCAGATCTCATTGGAGAGAGATTGATGGTGGGGATGCATTGTGGGGATCGAGAAGGAAATTAAAGCGTGAGCCCGCAATTCCTTAGGATCATTGATCTTGCTAGATCAATGGATCAACAGTGGATATGGATCCTATTACGAACGAGCATCTTCACAATGCGTGGATCGAGAAGGAAATTAAAGCGTGAGCAATTTGTGAGCTCGCAATTCCTCAGGATTGTTGATCTTGCTAGAACAACAGATCAACGGTGGATATCGATCCCACTACGGACGAGCATCTTTGCTTTACGGAGATCGGGAAGGAAATTAAAGAGTGAGCGAGTTGAGTCTCTACAATCATTCGTGGTCTTTGATGTTCAATCAAGGGAAACATGTAAGACGATCTCGTTCTCCGGGAGGAAGAAATGAGAAGCTGAGTAGAGAACTCCCAAAGGCCTGAAGATCTGAAGAGTCGGAGTAGATCCAGACCATTGATCGAAGTGTACATGTGGCAGGAGATCCTGCACTCTGGTAGATAACCACTTTGGAAGAAAGACAGATGCGAGAAGAGAGAACTCCCAAAGGCCTGAAGCTCGAAGTTCATCTGGACCGTCCATCAATGAGGACACGCGGTGTGACATCTCTCACTTCAAATACTTAGTACTCCGAAAGGTTTTGCGTAGAAAAGCACTAGAGAAATAACTTCCTGAAGTCCTGAAGTAAATCTAATCCATTGAAGGCTGAGGACACGTGTCGATAGATCTGACACTCCAGAAGGTTAACACTTCAGAGGTTTGTGGTTTTTTGAACCTCGGAACACCTGAAGCCCAAAGTTTCAAAGTAAATCTCAGCCATCCAAATCAAGAGGACACATGGAGACAGATCTCTCACTTCGAAGATATGACACTCCGGAGGATTGTAAGAACTATGCATTGAAAAGGCCTGAAGGTTGAACTCTCGAAGTAATTGTGGACCTTTGATCTCAAATCAACAAGGACCGTTGATATTTGCAATAGGTAAGAAAGGAATATCACCCAAAGTCCTAAAGTAATTGTGGACTATTGATCTCAAATTAAGGAGGATCGTCTATCTCTGAAACAATTTTGTTATTCAACCATTCAACTATTCAGAGGAACTGAGACCTTCATGCATCTAAACTCCTGAATCCCAAAGACCCGGAGCACCTGGTTTTCATTCCTTGGTCACACGAAAAGCTAAAATTCAACTTTTTTTTGGCTCTTGAGTAAACTTAGTTAGCCCGATTCCACCATTTGAGGGGATATAGTTACTAAAGAACAAAGCTCAGAGCTATGACTCTGTAGATCTCACGCTTGGATAGTCACATCCATCCAGATGGAAGTTAAAGAAGTGGTCTACCCCATGTTTTTCATCCTGAAGTCACACAGAGGATTTCAGAGACCTATTTTTACACGAAGGAAATAGGTAAGCACAAAAATCTCTAGCAATCTTTTTTTTTGTTTCAATATAGCCACCTCTAGCAATTTAGGACCAACACAAAGATCGATTCTTCTTGGAAAGAACTATGAATTTTGGTCTCTTAGAATGAGATCCTTCTTTTAAGAACAAGAGTGTTGGTATCTTGTGGAACTTGGCTATGTGGAACAAAATCTAGCATACCTTGTTGCCATGACCAATCAACACAGAACTACTCAAGAAACACAGAGGAATAGAGAGAATAAGGAAAAATTTTGGATTCAAAACTCAGTGGATGACTCGATTTTCTCAAAAATCGTAGGCATTTTTACTTCAAAATAG
This sequence comes from Picea abies, assembly GCA_900067695.1. Classification (NCBI taxonomy): domain Eukaryota; kingdom Viridiplantae; phylum Streptophyta; class Pinopsida; order Pinales; family Pinaceae; genus Picea; species Picea abies. The sequence goes on from CBVK0100043351.1 coordinate 2,157, forward strand.
GCCTCGGACATCCTTAAATCATTTTACCAAGGAAATGACAAGGTCAAAACAGTCAAGTTGCATACCTTGAGGACGCATTTTAAGACTTTAAAAATGACAAAGTCTGAAAACGTTGATCAGTTTATGACCAAAGTCATGGGAATTGTAAATCAGATCGGATTGACTGGTGAAGCCATCCCTTATCAAGGAATTGCTTATAAAGTCCTCAAAATTCTACTAAATAAATTCGAAATTGTTGTTACATCCATCCTTGAATCCAAGGATCTGTCAAATTTTTCAACATATGAATTAATTGGCTCTCTATTGACACATGAAACCAGACTACATCTCGAAGATGAGTCAATAGTCAATACCTTCAAGACTCAATTTTCCTTTAGCAGAGGTAGAGGAAGAGGTCACCAAAGAAGAAGGATAAGTCCAAGTAACCATCACTCAAGTGAAGGTCACAGACAACAAAACTAGAATAAGAATTTTCAAGGTCACAGACAACAGAATCGGAATCAGAATTTCCATCCTCAAAGAGGCAGAGGGAGAAGATCAAATAACAAATCAAACATACAATGCTATTACTGCAAAAAGTAAGGGCACTATGGATCCGAATTTCGAAATAAGGAAGCAGATAATCTCTCAAGCAGAGAACATGTTTCAAATCATGAAGGAGAAACCTCATATGGTATGTTTCTCTCATGCCACAAGACTCAAGAACAACACAAAGATCTCTGGTTGCTAGACAGTGGATGCAACAATCACATGACATGTAAAAAAGATTCAATTTCATTAATTGATTCTTCTATTTCATCCGATATTACACTTGGAAATGATTCTGTAGTCAGAGTTCAAGGAAAAGGAACCGTACCTAATCTTATTAAACAAAATGTAAAGAAAGACATAAACAATGTCTATCATGTTCTAGATCTGAAACATAATATGTTAAGTGTAGGACAACTAATTAAACATGGATATAAGGTACTTTTTGAAGGAGCATCATGTAAGATATACAATAAAACCCCGAGTAAAAATTTGATTTATGAAATCTACATGACTAGGAATATAATGTTTCCCCTAACCCTTTGAACTGCAAATTTGATCCAATCATAAGAAAAAAGTGCATCCACCCCCAATGAAACTATGGTTTGGCATACAATATTTGGACATATACCCTTTTATATTATAATCCTTCTACAAACACACTCCATGGTCAAAGGTCTACCCATCTTCAAAGACAAAAATACCCATGTGAGTCTTGCATTCTTGGAAAACATAAGAGAGATAGTTTTCCACAGTCCTCCACTCAAGCCAAACAATAGTTAGAGCTGGTTCACAATGACCTATGTGGACCAATTAAAACAAATTCAATAGGAGGTAGTTTTTATTTCCTAACATTTATTGATGACTTTAGCAGGAAAATATGGATTTATTTTCTTAGACACAAGTCTAAAACTTTTGCAAAGTTCAAAGAATTCAAGGCTGAAGCTGAAAAACAGAGTGGAAAATATGTGAATACTCTTAGGTCATATGGAGGAGAATAATAAAACTCCAAATAATTTTCACATTTCTACAAATCACAAGGAATCATCATTTAACTATAACTAGGTATATTGCACAACAAAACAGAGTGGCTGAAAGGAAAAAACAAACAATATTGAACATGACAAGAAGCCTTCTCAGAGAGAAATGTTTTTGAAGTCTATTTTGGGTTGAAGCAATAGCATGCTTAGTTTGTCTCCTGAATAGATATCCAACCACTAGTCTCAAGGTGAAGGTCCCTCAAGAAATTTGGGGTCGGACAAAGCTAAATGTTGCTCATCTAAGAACATTTGGATGCATAACATTCGCTCACATACCTTCTGAATTGAGGAACAAACTTGATGATAGAATTGAGAAATTCATTTTTGTTGGCTACAATGAAACATCCAAAGACTACAAGCTCTACAATTCGATTTCAAAGAAACTAATTCTTAGTAGAGATGCCAAATTTCTTGAAAATCAGTTCTGGAGTGAGTTTGAAAATTGACCTACGGACAGTCAAAATCCCTTACTGCCACTTCCTGTAAACACATAAAATTTAGGACAACGAACACATAATCCTGCCCTTCCAAGATTGCAGGTACAAGGATAGCTTGAAATTCCTCAGGACAACTCTACTTCAAGCAGAAATTCATCCTCTGAACTTCAAAATCAGAGAACTTGAAGCTTGAGAGAAATCCATTAGTAGTTGGATGATATTGATCAACACAATCTTTTTGGATTAATGTCATGTCAACCTACATCTTTTAAAGAGGAAGCTAAATATCCACATTGGGTTCAATCCATGAACCAAGAGATTGACTCTATTGATAAGAACATGACATGGGATCTTGTTGAGCTTCCCAAACATAATAAAAGTATTGGTGTTAAGTGGGTTTACAAAACTAAACTCAGTGAAAAGGGGAAAATTGAAAAACACAAGGCAATGCGTGTTGCCAAAGGATTATCAAAACAACCAGGTATTGATTATGGTGAAATTTTTTCTCAATAGCAAGGTTGGACACTGTAAGGAATCTCTTAGCCATAGCAACTCAACACAAATGGAAAGTATACCAGATGGATGTCAAGTCATATTTCATGAATGGTGTCTTAGAAGAAGAGGTCTATGTGGATCAACCACCTAGATTTGAAGTGAAAGAGTAACCAACCAAAGTGTATCAGTTGAAGAAATACTTGTATGGATTAAAGCAAGCTCCAAGAGCTTGGTACAACAGAATTGACATTTACCTGATCAAGAGTGGTTTCAGCAGAATCCAAAATGAGTTAACTCTATACACCAAAATTAATCAACAAGGTAAAATTTTGATTGTATGTGTATATGTTGATGACATGATATATACTGGAAATCTTGAGTTACCCAGTTTTAAACATGCCATGAAATCTAAGTTTGAGATGACAGATCTTGGCATAATGAAATATTTTTGGAGGATTGAAGTTGATCAATCAACCAAAGACATTTTTGTCTATCAGCAAAAGTATGCAGCAAACATCATCAAAAGATTCTGCATGGAAGACTGCAATCCAACATAAACTCCTATACCCCTAGGCACAAAATTGAGCAAGAAAGATGAAGGCCCTACAGTGGATTCTACCATGTACAAAAGTTTAGTAGGAAGTTTGTTGTATCTTATAGAAACTAGGCCTGATATTATGTATGCAAACAACTTTGTTTCCAGGTTCATGGAATCCCCTAAAGATTGTCATAGGAAGATGGAAAAAAAAAATCTGAGATATGTTGCAGGAACTCTCAATTTTGGCTTATGATACATTCAGTCTGATGATAATCATCTCTCTCGTTACAAAGACAATGATTTTGCAGGCAACCTAGATGATCGAAAAAGCACCTTAGGACATGCTTTTCACCTGGGCACGAATTTGATTTCTTGGGCATCAAAGAAGCAGCCCATTGTCTCAATATCTTCTGCAGAGGTACAGTATGTCGCTGCTACCTCAGCTTCCTGTCAAGCAGTGTGGCTAAGAAGACTATTGAATGATTATCACATATAGAAAAGGAGTCAACTCCTATCTTCTGTGACCACACTTTAGCAATTTCTTTATCCAAAAACCACATGTTTCATAAGAAAAGCAAGCATATTCACACTCAGTTTCCCTTCATACACGAGTTATTCAATAATGGCGACATCCCACTTCAATTGTGTGGCTCATGAAATCAGCTCGCAGACATTTTTACAAAGCCACTAGGAAAATACGTTTTTGATTTTCAGAGATATCACTTGGGCATTATCAGTGCTGATGTTTATAACTGTTGAGTTTAAGAGGGAGTGTTAATTATATCTGTAACCTCAATAGTATGTGATTGTACACTGCCAGTTGTCCTGGCCAGGTGTACGAGTGTTTCTTGATTTTCTTGATTTGCTGAAGCTTATTTAGCTCAACTCTTTTCCCTTAATGAATTGCGCTCTGCTCATTCTTGTTTCAAATTTTGTCTTTTCTGTATTATCTTCTTTGCTTCTCATTTTGTCAATGAAGAATATGCCTGTCATGTTTTTCCAGAATGTCATGTTTTTCCAAGAAGCCATGTTAGGTGAATTTTGGAGTAGATTTACTAGATATTTCATTTAGTATATTTACTTATAAATACTTGTCAATGTGGTAATATGTGATGGCTGTGGAGCTTGTTACAGTTTGGCTACATTTTGATGCAAGTTGACATTTTCTATGCTAACGAGGTAACATCTGTAATGATCCCAAGCCATTATGCAAGGATCATCATTGTTTTGGTGTCTTTTTTAAAACTTTTTTTGAGTGAGGTATTTCGTCAAACACTTTGATGATCTACCTTTTAGATGTGTTTATATCTATGTATGCATTTAGATGTGTTTATATGTGTGTATGCAGCAAATAACAGAAAGAGATAACCATGGAACATACCTCAACCATATGCAATAAGATAGACAAGCCAAAACATCTCAATTCTTCTTTATTCATAAAATAAAGAAACCTGCTACAATGAAGATGTCGATCTGGAATGCTCAACAGATGGCCAAGAAGATAGACAATAGATAAGAGCTGCTACAAAATGCTCTCACTAATACAAAATATGCCTCCAAAGGCTGAATGAGAAATGAAGATCAATACAAGCAGATCTGAATGCCAAACTCTCCAACTGAAGAATGCCACGCTCCAATAGAAGGCTGAAACCCTCAATAACTCAGCCCTGCTGCCAAAAGTGTCCAATCTCCCTAATAAGTATGCCAACTGATAGATCGGGTGATGGTAAGAACAACCCAGGTGACCGAATCTTCAAGATCCCTCTCAATCTCTGTAGATCTGAAATCCCCCACTGAATGGTGCACCCCACTTGATGACTGAAACCCTAGATAATTCGGCCCTGCTGCCAAAAATGTCCAATCACCCTAATAAATATGCCAACTAATAGATCGGGTAATGGTAAGAACAACCCAAATGACCGAATCTCCAAGATCCCCCTCAATCTCTGTAGATCTGAAATTCCCCACTGAATGGTGCACCCCACTGGATGACTGAAACCCTAGATAATTCGTCCCTGCTGAAGGAGGCCTCCAAATGCTCTGAAACTCTCCAAAAATATAGATCGGGACACTGCAAGTCACTAGGGAAAGTCTCAAGGTCAGATTTGAAGTGTAACCCCTCCAAACGGACTAGATATGGATCTAAAAAACGCCCTCCTTCTCTTCAATTCGCCCCACTGCTCAAGAAATAATCTGAGCCATAAAACTGTCTCAGAAAGCACTAGGTCTAATGTCCAAGGCCCTGCAATGAAAACCCAAGTGATAGAATCCTCAACGGCCCTACCAATATCCTACAACGAATCTCTCTCCAAAGATGGTGCGCCCCTCTTGCTGGAATCCCTCAACTGGTGCGCCTCTCTCTATCTGCACATGAAACTGATGTAGAATCCTCTTGCAACTGAGTAGATATGGAACTAGAATGGTGTGGGAGACTATTGCATCTCCGAGACCAAGCTTGGGACAAGATAGGTGGAATCTTTCACCACCGAATCGTCCTCTAGAGTTTGTTATGTCAAAACCCTCAAAACCCCCAATATTGGGCTCACTAGCTAGAAGCTAGAAATCAAAATAAGATCATACATGAATGAATGAGAAGAGACCCTTGCCTTTCCTTTATACTTTTTGGCTCACCTTGTCCCTCCAAAGTGANNNTTAACCTTTTTACCTTTGAAAAGCTCCTTATCTCTCCTTGTGGCTTCCCTAGTCACTGAAAGTCACTTCTAATCATCCCATCCTGTAGTTTTTCTCCTCCTGATTCCAATGAGTTATTACACTAAGAGGTTCCTCCATGTAATGTGCCCAAAATGACCTCTTCAGTGAATTCCATTGACTTATAGCTCAAAATAGTCAAAATCATGGAAATCATCAGAATGCAACGAAACCAAAGCCAACCTATGCGAAATGGCTCATAATGATGGAATATGATCATCAATGCAAGTTGAACCCCACAATGCCTCTCAAATACCTCTTACTCACTATAACATCCATCTAGCTACTCTGGTCATCATAAATCTCTGCACCATGATGATGTCCCAAAGTGGGGACATTACAACATCCTTCTCAATCTAGAGGTTTTTCTTGAATGACAAATCAAAAGACATATAAATTCAATTTCAATGTCATTTCAACTAATTAATGGATATGTTTTTCCCTGCATCAATTCAAGTTTCGAAAAAGATATGGCTTGGTAGGGACTTTGCCACTCTGTTGCTCTTGCTATGGTTTTAAGAACACACCTTGCACGGACTATGCCAGTCGAGTCTTGCTCAAGTTTTAAGAACACGCCTTGGCTGGTACTCTGCCACTCGATGGCTTGTGTTTGCGTTCTTAAAGTAAGAGAAGGTTCTTTTGAGTGTCTATTTTACCATCCTCTTACTTTCAGTTTACAAGAACTCACGTGAATAAATAAATTACGCGTTTTATAATATAACGAGATTTTTCATTGATATAAAAAGATTGTCTCACATATATTGTAACAATTTTTTTCTTTTTTACGAGGTCTTGACATTGCTCTTAAGTAAACATTATTTTTCAACTTTCCATTTTTAAATTCATTTCATTCCATCCATACATAATTTCTTGACTTGCAATCTTCTCTTTCTCTTTTAATTTATTCATGCCCTTATGTCATGTTTTGAACATATATGTCATCAATTCTCTTTTTAATAGTAATATATATGTTTATGCTAATCTTATTAAATAAGAAGTTTGTATTTTAACTCTTAATTTCTTTAATAAAAATCATTTTTCAAATTTCAATTTTCTTGCACAATTATTTTAAATCTTAAAATCATAAAACTATTGTTTCTATGATTTGTATCAATGTTAAGAATAGTAGTTTCTTCAATTTTCAACTTTATAATTGAATTTTTCTACATTTATTTTGAATATAAAAGAAAGTCTTAATATTTATTTATGGTAAGAAGATATTTTTTTACTATCTTCTCTATTTGCCAATAAATTAAAATAAAGTGTAACTTTCCATGTGATAATCCTCATGCCATTATAATTGATGATAAATATTTGTTTCACCATGATATTTACTATAATAATAAAAAAAAATAATAAATATTAGTGATAGTTAAACTTTTTCCAATATTTTACATTAACATGCATGTTTCATGGTTGACAATTCATTTATATTCACATTTCAATTTTATTATAAGAATGAAAAAGAAAAATATATGTGAGCCTGCTCACATATATGTGAGCAGGGAAAGATAATTTCATGAATGCAATACAAAATTTTGAGAACTCCAAAAAAAAAATGCTAGAAGTAGTCATATATTAGGAGAAAGGGAAAGGAACTAACACTTCAAACTCATCACTCAAAAACATGTTTTTAGTTGACTAAGGAGTAAATTTCAGTGCTCACTTTGATAGTTTTACCACCCATCTTTTAAAAGATTAATTCAAAGGATATGATATTTTTTTTAAGATAAGGAATCTCAAAGTGAAATTTTAGAAAATGAAGTAAAAAATAAGGCCTCCAACATAAAAGGTCCAATTATAGTGGAAAATTGTTAAACAATTATTAAGACCAAAACCTTCTTAAATTGGTCATATAGATTGTTGTTGCATAAGGGCACATGCTTATTCATATGGGTGTCAAAACCTTATTAAAAATAAAGGAGTCAAAAGCATGAAGATATCTTAGTTATACTAAGAAAATCATAAATTTTTTGTTCTATTTTAAAGAAGATGGAGAAAATTCATTGGAAAATGAATCACTCAAACTACAATTACATTAAGAAATGCATAAACAACAAAGAAAATGCATAAACAACAACAACAAAAAACATCATAAACATCATTTTCCCATAAGCTATTTCCAAAATTAAAACAAGCATGAAGGTAGCCATGTGAACAAGTATGCACATAGATTTTCTTAGTTTAAATATATTTGTATATTTAGTGAAATAGGATTCCACAAATTCCACTATTGCTACGATAAGTCCACTCATTCCAAAATATGTATCCTTCCAAACTTTGTACACAAAGTCCACTATTGCTAGGATAAGTCCACTCATGCCAAGATGTATATCCTTCCCAACTTAATACTTATAAAATACCTAGCTTAGTTACATGGTGAGAAAGAAAAGACACTACCAAGAAGCCAAAGACATCAAATAAAAGGAAAAAAATTGAGAACCAGGTAAAACTCTTAAAATCCAATGAGAGTTGATTGTGTATAGAAGAAGGTTTCAATTTTGTTGGAGGGTCTATATTTTTGGAATTTTTTTTAATTGTGTGAACATCTAGTTGACTCTAAGCATTGTTTTCTCAATTCCAAATCATATCACTCATCACGATGAATCTTTGTGAGATATTTTACAAATAAAGTCATAATTCAAAGATAAAATAAAAATTAAGAATTGAATTAAAAAAATGCTTAATCTTTATTATTTTTACAAATATATTTCATAGTTTTACAATGAATCTACTTAAGCTAATTGTTTAATTGAAATACATAATAAATTAAATGCACACAGGTTGAAGACTAAAAAAAGGATAAATAATGCATATACATATAACTCAACGATGAAAATTGCACCTAATTATCCATGAATGTTGTTGGACAACTCAAAAAAACACCATCAAAGAAGGTGCATTGCTATTAAGGCATCCTTATTAAGGAGTGCACCTTGACATTCCACTTCAATTCTTCCTAATTTAGCTCAAAAGCATCCGGCTAAAGGATCCCCGGTATAGGGATCCTTCTAGGGTGAGAAAAAAAAGACTATGAGACAAGGTTAGTATTACTAATTGTGGTACTACAAGAAGAGGCATTCCTGATTAAAGAAGGGTACTCTAGTGGAAAACTGAGTGGTTAGTGTGATTGTTCTCCAGTGTTGTGCTATGAGTAGAGAAACATCCAATGGTGCACATAAGTATGTGAAGAACTACACTCTATCTAGGAAGTGAAGACATGAGATAAACTTAACCAGAAAAAAAGAAGATAGCCTATAGGTGTACTATGTAAACTGAATAATTCAGCAATGCTAAAAAACAATCTAGGAAGTGAAGACATGAGATAAACTTAACCAGAAAAAAAGAAGATAGCCTATAGGTGTACTATGTAAACTGAATAATTCAGCAATGCTGAAAAACAGCCTTGTGTTTAATAACCAGATCATTGTTCCCTTTGATTCCTGATCCAGTGCAAGAAACTCTAATTGGTAGCTTCATGACAAAGTAAACTCTGCTTCCTTGATAAATTGTGAAGCTAAGAGAAATGCAGAGAGAAAAGAATAGAACAGTATATTGAAATGTATGAAGAAGTACTGAAGAAGTTAAGAAGTACAATGCAATGGGAGATGGTTGAGCTAAATAGGCTCAAGCAAGACAAAAATAGAAAGTACAGTTGTCCAGTACAGCTGGCAGTGTACAATCAGACTATTGAGGTTACATTATAATTAACTCTCCCTCTTAAACTCAACAGTTACAAACATCAGCACTGATTATGCCTATGTGTTGTCTCTGAAAATCAAAAACTGACTTTCCTAGTGGATTTGTAAAGATATCGGCTAGTTGATCTCGAGAACCACAGAATTGTAGTGTGATATCACCATTATTGACTAGCTCGCGTATGAAATGAAAACGAGTGTCAATGTGTTTGCTCTTTTTGTGAAACACATGATTTTTAGATAAGGCAATCGCTGAAGTATTGTCACAAAATATAGGAGTTGGATCCTTTTCTGTATGTGACATATCTCTCAATAATCTTCTCAGCCATACAGCTTGACAAGAAGCTGAGGTAGCTGCAACATACTCTGCCTCTGTAGAAGATATTGAGACAATTGGCTGCTTCTTTGATGCCCATGAGATTAGGTTCGTGCCCAGTTGAAAAACATGTCCAGATGTGCTTTTCCTATCATCTAGGCTGCCTGCAAAATCACTATCTGTGTAACCAGAAATTTTATTACTATCAGATTTAGTGTACCATAAGCCAAAATTGAGAGTTTCTGCAACATATCTCAAAATTTGTTTCACCATTTTCCAATGACAATCTTTGGGTGATTCCATGAATCTGGAAACAAGGCTAGCTGCATACATAATGTCAGGCCTAGTTGCTGTAAGATACAACAGACTGCCTACTAAACTTTTGTATAAAGTAGAGTCCACTGTAGGACCTTCATCATTCTTGCTCAATTTTCTGGCTAGTGGTATGGGGGTTTCTGCTGGATTGCATCCTTCCATGCGAAATCTTTTGATGATGTCTGCTGCATACTTTTGCTGACAAACAAAAATGCCTTTGGCTGATTGATGAACCTCAATCCCTAAAAAATATTTCATTATGCCAAGATCTGTCATCTCAAATTCAGATTGCATGGCATGTTTAAAATCTGTTAACTCAAGATTTCCAGTATAGATCATGTCATCAACATATAAACATACAATCAAAATTTTACCGTGCTTATCTTTTTTGGTGTAAAGAGTTGGCTCATTTTGGCTTTTGCTGAAACCACTTTTGATCAAATAAGTGTCAATTCTACTGTACCAAGCTCTTGGAGCTTGCTTTAAGCCATACAAGGATTTCTTCAACCGATATACTTTGGCTGGGTGCTCTTGGACTTCAAATCCAAGTGGTTGATTGACATAAACTTCTTCTTCTAAAAAACCATTTAGGAATGATGACTTGACATCCATTTGGTATACATGCCATTTGTGTTGTCCTGCTATGGCCAATAGAGTTCTAATAGTGTCTAACCTTGCTACTGGAGAAAAAATTTCACCATAATCAGTACCTGGTTGTTGTGAGAATCCTCTGGCAACAAGTCTTGCCTTGTGTTTTTCAATCTGCCCTTTTTCATTGAGTTTAGTTTTGTAAACCCACTTGACACCAATACTCTTCTTATGAGTTGGCAAATCAATAAGATCCCATGTCTTGTTCTTCTCAATGGAGTCAATTTCTTGGTTCATGGCTTGAACCCAATGTGGCTCCTTAGCTGCTTCCTTAAAGGATGTAGGTTGACATGACATTAAAACAAAAAGGTTGTGTTGTTCAAAGTCATCCAATTGCTGATGGATTTCTCTCAAACTTCGAGTTCTCTGATTCTGTGGTTCAGAGAATGATTCTCTGCTGGAAGTTGAGTTATCCTGAGAATTTTCAGGTTGTCTTTGTACTTGCAATCTTGGAAGAATAGTTTGAGGTACTTGCTGTCCTGAATTTTCTGCATTTTCAGAACTTGGCAGCAATGGATTTTGACTGTCCATCTGTTGATTTTCTGAATCATTCCAGAATTGATTTTCCAGAAATTTTACATCTCTGCTGAGAATTAATTTCTTGGTGATTGGATTGTAAAGCCTATAAGCTTTAGATGTTTCACTATATCCAGTGAAAATAAATTTCTCACTTTTGTCATCAAGTTTCTTCCTTAATTCGGAAGGTATGTGAGCGTAAGCTATGCATCTGAATGTCCTTAGATGCGCTACATTGAGCTTTGTCCCACTCCATGCTTCTTGAGGAACTTTCATCTTTAGACTTGTGGTTGGTGATCTATTCAAGAGATAAACTGAGCATGCTACTGCTTCAACCCAAAAAGTATTTGACAGACTTTTCTCTTTAAGAAGTGTTCTTGCCATATTCATTATTGTTTGATTTTTCCTTTCAGCCACTCCATTTTGCTGTGGAGTATACCTGGTTGTAGTTTGCATGATAATGCCTTGTGATTTGCAGAAATTTGCAAATTCTCTGGAGTTGTATTCTCCTCCTCCATTTGACCTGAGTGCTTTGATGTATTTTCCACTCTGTTTTTCAGCTTCTGCCTTGAATTCTTTGAATTTTGCAAAAGTTTCAGACTTGTGTCTGAGAAAATAGATCCATATTTTTCTGCTGAAATCATCAATAAACGTTAGAAAGTAAAAGCTACCACCTATTGACTCTGTTTGCATTGGTCCACATAGGTCAGTGTGAACAAGTTCAAGATGTTGTTTGTCTTGATTTGATGACTGTGGAAAACTAGTTCTCTTATGTTTTCCAAATATGCAAGACTCACATGGGGGAATTTGCTTTTTAAATATAGGTAGACCTTTGGCCATGGAGTTTTTCTGAAGAAGACTTAGACTCTGAAATGGTAGATGTCCAAATATTGTATGCCAAACCATTGTTTCATTTAGGGTAGATGCACTTTGTGCATATGGTTGAATCAGATTTGCAGTTCTGAGGGTAAGGGGAAACATCCTATTTGGAGTCATGTGGATTTCAAAAATCAATTTTCTGCTGGGGTATTTGTCATATATTTTGCAAGATGCTCCCTCAAAAAGTACCTTATAGCCTTTTTCAATGAGCTTTCCTACACTTAACAAATTATGTTTCAAATCTGGAACATGATAAACATTGTTTATGTCTTTCTTTACATTTTGTTTAGTAAGAATAAGAACAGTTCATTTTCCTTGAACTTTGACTAAATAATCATTTCCAAGTGTAATATCAGATGAGATTGAAGAATCAATGCGTGAAAGTAAATCTTTGTTACCTGTCATGTGATTGCTGCATCCACTGTCCAACAACCAGAGATCTTTAGGTTGTTCTTCAATCTTGTGGCATGAGAGAAACATACCTCTTGAGTTTTCTCCCATGTGATTTGACACATGCGCTCTGCCTGAGAGTTGATCTACTTGCTTCTTCCTGCATTCAGATTCATAGTGCCCATACTTTTTGCAGTAATAGCATTGTATTCTTGATTTCTCATTTGATCTTCTCCCTCTGCCTCTTTGAGGCTAGAAATTCTGATGTTGATTTTGTTGTTGTGGTCTTTGACCTTGGAAATTCTGATTCTGATATTGTTGTCTGTTACATCCAGTGGAATGAGAGTTATTTTGATTGCTCCCTCTTCCTTGGTGACCTCTGCTTTTGCCTCTGCCTCTCCCTCTACTAAAGGAGAATTGAGTTTTGAAAGCATTGGAGATTGACTCATCTGTGAGATGCAGTCTAGTCTCATGTGTCACCAAAGAACCAATTAATTCATCTATTGAAAACCTTGACAGATCCTTGGATTCAAGGATTGTTGTTACAACCATTTCAAATTTCTTGGGTAAACTTCTGAGGATTTTCTCAACAATTTGTTGATCAGTGATGGCTTTGCTAGTCAATCTGATCTGGTTCACGATTCCCATGACTCTGGTCATGAACTGGTCCACATTTTCGGACTCTGTCATCCTTAAAGTCTCGAATTGTGTCCTCAAGGTATGCAGTTTAACTGTTTTGACCCTGTCATTTCCTTGGCAGGAATATTTAAGAATATCCCAGGCCTGTTTGGAAGTACCAGCGCCTGTGATTTTTGAGAAAATCGAATCATCCACAGAATTTTGAATCCAGAATTTTGCTTTATTTTCTTTGTTCCTCAGTGTTGCCTGAGCAATTCTCTATGCATTTGTCATGGCAGAAAGGGTGGATGGATCTGGTTCCACATATCCAAGATCCACTGGTTCCAAACACTCTTGTGCTTGCAAGAATGACCTCATTCGAAGAGACCAAAACTGGTAATTCTTTCCCAGAAGAATCAGACCCTGAGTTGGTCCTAAATTGCTAGACGATGCCATGATTTTTAAATTTAAAAAAAAAATTGCAAAAGTACAGAGGAAAATTTCGTATTTACCTCCGATCGTCGATGGTCGAAGGGAGCTTATCAGGCTTGAATTGGCCCTAAGTCTTCTTGCAATGTGACCACATGCCTTACTTTTAAAGTGCTACGGGTCGTTCCCGTTTTTGCCTTTCAAAATGTCGAAATGCGAAAATTCACCTTTGGACTTTTCAATGGTCCAGATCGTGCAGTGATCTGACGGTCCAGATCTTATCGGGATATCGCAAATCGGGACTTCACGAGTTCTAATGATGAGCTCTTCCTCCTCATTTCCCCAATCTCCGAGTTTCCGAAATGGCGAAATGATTTCAAAGATCAACGATCCTCGTTGATTTGAGGTCAACGACCCAGATTATGTCGGAGATTCGCATATCGCAATTTCGTGACTTAAACGAACGACCTCTTGGTCTCTCGAATCCCAAAATGTCAATGGCCCTTTCTTTTCAGGACTTTTTTCGAGTCCTCGGATTTACGACACGCGTCCCTTTACGATGGGCAGTCCTCGTCGTTTCGTGATTTCACGACTTGCGACTCCAAAAGTTCTGTCAACTTGAAACCCCGGATGCCAAAACACCGATTGTTTCCTCGATGTTCACCACGTGTCTAAACAAGTGGATGGCTGAGACTTTATCACTATTTCGCATATCACGATTTTGCGAGTTTCAAAGTCTTGTTGTGACGGTCTTTCAAAACCGTGAACTCTGAAATGCCGATGTGACGATGCTTTGATCTATGGCCACCTGTCCTCTGAGATGGACGGCTGACAAGTCCTCTCAGGATTTCGTGATATCACGTATTGGAGTTTTGGAGTGCAATCATTTGCTCATCCAACTCGTGATTACCGATTTTGCGATGAGATAAGATCGACAGCTCATGATCTTTCTCGATCAATGATCCAGAATGACTCGTGATTTCGCGATTCATGAATTCTCACAGCAGTCTTCTGACCTTACACCTTGCGAGTCACGAAGTGCCGAGATCTCGCCACGTGTTTCTGGATGGACGGTCCAGATGATGTCGGGATTTCGCGACTTCACAAGTCAAAATTTCTCCTGTGTGCTTCAAATGACTAAACGTCGTGCACCTACTTGCTGATCTAACGGTTTTCGGGCCTTTGCGTAAGATCTGACGGCTGAAATGCTTTCGCCTTTTCTGCTCTCTCCTCGTCCCTTCTGAACTGGTTTCCCACCTTGGATCTATTCGCAGGATGACTCTTATGGCCACAATGGTTGTTCCTTGCGTGTTTGACACGATCTTTGCCTAATTTGATGGAATTTTCTCCTGCAGAAGAAAAATTTGTGAATCTTTCAAAGATTTGAAAGAATTTCACGAATTCTTTGTCCGTTGCTTACAATCTTTGATGGATTTGAAAAATTCTTGCAATTCTTTAAATGCTTCTTCTTTCTTTAACAATCTTCCACGAATTTGAGCAAATGTGCGTGAAATCTTCACTATTTCTGCCTTCTGCAGGAATCTTTAACGAAGTGAACGAATTCTTCGAGTTTTCACCTCCTGCAGCTCTTCTTCGTCAATCTTTGACGATTCTTGAAAAAATTACAAGAATCTTTAAAGTTTCTTCTTCTTCGGTCTCTGCTTCCTCGTTCTTTCGAGCGTCGTACGCTCTGCAACCTCTGCAAGCTTCTTACGACGATCTTTGAACATAAGATGGTCTGCTTCCTCATGGACATTTCTTGCGAGGAGATTTCGGGAGAATGATGGACGACTCTCCAAGCTTTGTGAAAGAGTCTGTGTCACGTGCTCTCAGGATCCGTTAAGCTCTGCGCTGTGAGGATCGTGTTTATCTCTGGACTGTGTGAAGAAGCTTATAGCTAAAGCTCTGATACCATGATAAATTGTGAAGCTAAGAGAAATGCAGAGAGAAAAGAATAGAACAGTATATTGAAATGTATGAAGAAGTACTGAAGAAGTTAAGAAGTACAATGCAATGGGAGATGGTTGAGCTAAATAGGCTCAAGCAAGACAAAAATAGAAAGTACAGTTGTCCAGTACAGTTGGCAGTGTACAGTCAAACTGTTGAGGTTACATTATATTTAACATTCCTGACAAAGTAAATTATCTAATGGAGTAGCATGAAGATTATATAAGAGTTCGCTTACAAGTCGAAAAAGGATGGAAGAAACATCCCTCAATGCTGAGTGATGGGCTACAACCAGAGATGGCACTGTAAGAAGATTGGTGTTGATTCTCAAAACTATAAGTGTTGGCTATCTGGAGGATGTATCCATAGGCCCTGCCTTGTGGTTGACAATGTTGGAAGGAGATTGAACCTAATGGAAAATCCTCTGCTAAAAAAGGATGATGTTTCATTGTGAAGAGATATCTGATGGTGCAAACAGACGTGTGCAATGCCACAGTGTATAAATGAAGTGAAAATGGGAGAAGTTGATCCATAGAGCAACATATAGGAGAGTGCACTAGATGAATGTCTAAACACGAGTATTAGTGTATTAATGAAGCTAAAAATGAGAGAATTTAACATATAGAGCGACATATAGGAGAGCGCACTCGTTGACAGTCTAAACACGAGTACTGATTACCATTGAGTATACCTGCATAGTATGTTGTGGTGTTTAATGCAAAAGGATGGGTTGATCAGATGTTCTTCCCATGGGATAGGATATAAAGGTAGTAACCGTACTTGCATCTTTATACCATGTGGTGTTTAATGCAAAAGGCATGGGTTGATCAGGTTCTTCCCATGGGAAAGGATATCATGGAAGAGGATATAAAGGTAGTAATTGTAATTTCATCTTTATACCAGAGGCCTTGTTTGCAAGGGGTGTGACGCTAGGCCATCAATAACTAGCATAGGATATCATGGGAGAGGATATAAAGGTAGTAACTGTACTTGCATTTTTATACCAGAGGCCTTGTTTGCAAGGGTTGTGAGGCTAGGCCATCAATAATTAGCATGTTGGTCAGGTTTCAATGTTGCGGCTACTGGTATATATATTATATGAGTGTCTTATGTCAGGATATATATCTAGATATATTTAACTGTATATATATTAATTGTTGTAGTATTAAATATATATATATTTAGATATATTTGACTGTGTATATATTAACTGCTGCAGTATTGAATATATGCCAATATATATCCATCCCACATATGCTGGGATATAAATGAAGGTGTATATACCAATTGTTGTAGCATTGAATGCTGCTAAGCAAGCTGGTTATTGTTAGCCGTGAGGCTAAGGGTTTCTTTATGTAATTTGAGAACATTTGCAATTTGTTTAGAGCCAAAATAGGTACGCCTTGAAGAGGACTCCATATGTAATGCTCAACCTGGTGTGATGAAGGTTCTATCAAGTGCCATGATGTCATAGAGTGTGTTGGTTGTGTAGGTGCACTAGAATTGATGTTGCAAGTAAAATCCTCATCTATAGCTATAGACACCATGTTCTATATGAACTCGGCAGTTGCTCTAGGATTGTATATAGTAATCCAACTTCCATGATAGGTTGTGTAAGATGATGTAAATTGGATTTGGGATGTTATATAGAATCCACTTGTGTATGAGCAGTTGCTCTAGGATTGTATATAGTAATCCAACTTCCATGATAGGTTGTGTAAGATGATGTAAATTCGATTTGGGATGTTATATAGAATCCACTTGTGTATGAGTATTGGTATGTACAAATGCTACTGAAATGGAATCAGTGAGAGAATGTTGACGTCCATGACTATGGGATGGTATTGTTGGTATAGAAGTATGAGGCCCAAAAGGTGTTTCATGGCCTAGGTATCTATTGTGCCACTTTATTGTAAGAGGGAAAGCATGGTGTGCTACAACCTGTATCTCATGAGGAGAAGATTTGGAATGATCATCCATTTGGAAATCCTTGAGGCCCTTGCAAATTTGAGTAGCATGCAGATGATGACTACGCCTGATATAGATTATGGGAATGCCTAAGTTTTGTGTTGTCTAATATCCCTCTTTTTGAGGAAAATCAACTTGGTCTTGATTAACAATTTGAGATTGTGTTTATATTGGAATGTCATGTTTGTCCTTCGGATGTCCTTGATCTGGTAATATTATTAGAGATTCCAGGTCATGATTAACAATTTGAGTTTGTGTTTCTATTGGAATGACATGTTGGTCCTTCAAATGGCCTTGATCTGGTAATAATGTTGGAGATTTCAGTGTTGTAGTAGTTAAGAGAACTATGCGAAATAGGGCATGAGGGATATGAATGGAGATAGATGAAATCGACAACATGTATGTAGGGGTAATAAAGGATGTTGTTACATTTTGGAAAGGATGTGAGAGAGGAAAACAATGAACGGTTTATGGTGAATTGGGGATGGGGAATTGAGAATAATAGCAAGATAGTGAGGCATTTCCCGAGAAGGAGAGGTTAGTGAAGGGTTAGTATTCCATAGGTTTGGGAGGAAGGATGGACAAAACTGTTTGATGTCAGGTACAATATAGAGAGGAAGGTATTTACACAAGTTGACTTGTTGGATTGGAGGATTACGGAGAATAGGTTTTGCAATAGAGGCGACTTTGTAGGTTTTTTGAATTATATTTGTTTTGGTGGCTATCGTGTAATGAATTATGGTGAATTTGATATGGGATGCCGAAGAGCAAGTCCAAATAGTCAAGTTGGGGAACATTGCATTTGATTGGTCAGAATGGATTTATGACACATGTTATGGTAGAGAATTTAATACCTAGAAGGAAATGACCATTTTGTTGTACCCAATTCAGGTGATAAGGAAACGGATGAGGTTTGGTGGGGGAGATGAAGAAGAGTTACAATGTCTTGGGATATGAGATTTTTTTGGTTGTCATTATTGAGGATGATTATGGCTAGTTGGTTTTTCAGTTGAGTAAAAACAATATTTTGAGTATAAATAATTTCTAGTCCTAAGAGTAAGGAAGGGTCTATTGTAGTAGAATTAGGAGAATGATTATTTTTGGTTGAGAATATGGGTTAGGATATGGAAAAATCATGGGCATGCTGAAAGTACTTTAGTAGTTGTTCATCACCCTATAGCGTTTTAAGGGTGAATTGGCACTCCAAGGCATGATAACTAGAAGCATCGCTATCGTGGGATTTGTGGTAGTGACACCAAGAAGGAGGTCCAAAAGATGAACGAGACTAGGGTTAGGAAAGAGGCTAGGGCTAGGGTTAGAATCGGAGGAGGATTGTGCCAATGTATTATTGAAAGGAGTATGAGAAGGAGAAGGGTGAGGAATAGGGAGAAGAGGGATTTTTTAACGTTTATGTTCCAATGTGAGGGAACATGGGAAATATTAGTCTAAGGTGGTTCTATCAAATAGAGCTTCTTGACATGTCAAAATATCACTGAAAAATCATAATTAAAATTGATAATAAGTACCTCTTTAGAATATGTGATCTTGAATTGGATCCAATAAGCATCTTAGTATATTATTGGATTTTTAAGCTTGGGGCTTGTTGCAGCTACAACCATCTATACATCAATTTCTAAACACAACTAAGTGGGTAAAAATGTTTTCTTAGGGAAAGAAAGAAAGTGCTCCATGGTGATGCACCTAGAATTGGAACTAGCTACATTTTGTTAATTGAGTTCAATGTTAATATGTGTATCTTCAATGTGCTATTGCAACCATTCTTGTGCCACAACTTCAAGAGAAGCAAGAATTTATCTTCATTCATCCATCCACAAGTCTTGAACTATGTTGTTGTCAAATCCATGATTCTAGCAATTCACCTTTAATTTTCTCTCCATACTTGGGAAATGAGATGCACTTGTCCAACTAGAAGTTAGAGGTGGGAATCTTAGATTTCCATTTTAGGGTCTTTGTGAGAGAAAATTAGCAATATATTGAATGATGTTGGAGATAGGAGATTCATTTTCATCTCATGAAATTTTCCTTATTTGAGGCATTTTGTGAAGAGAGGATGGTGAAAAGGCCACACACTGTTGTAAGAGGACGTCTAAGGTGGGAATGCAACCTCAAATAATTTATATGCTATTGAAAATCAAATTGTTAATTAAGATTTGGAGCTTAGAAATATTGATATAGAAAGAAAATAATGCCTAGGAAAATAGATGTATATCATTTTCATTAAAAAAAGATCTTGGTGAGAGGGCATGCTCCAAAATGGAACTAGATTTAAAGAGATGAAGAGATGAAACAAAAAAATTGAGACAAGCTTTGGGAATGAGGTCATCTAGGGTTTGTGTTTGAAAAATATGTAGGTGGGAGGGTGTTCTCAAAAAATGACCTTGTTATGAGAAGTAATGCATGAGAAATAATGTGTGTGGGATGGGAGGGTGGCCTCAATAATATGTGTGGGATGGGAGGGTGGCTTCAAAAATCCAACACCAGAAGAATGTAGGCTAGGATGAAGTTGTTGGCTTTGATATCAATTGATGAAACTAAACCCAAAATCATAGAAGAAAAAAAAATGAAGGATAAAATAGAAAAGATGCTAAATCTTTTCAACTACTAAGAAGTCTTTTATAATTCCACAATAAATCTACCAAAAATAATTTTCTAACTTAAAAAATAACAAGTTAAATGCACATAACTTACTATTTAAAGAAAAGATAAATAATACATATGCACATAATTAGAAGGATGAAAGATACCACTTATTCCACATCACATCATAATCACATCATAATATTGTAAAATGTTGTAAAATGAAGTAGAGCATGTATACCATTACAAGAATATATGATTTCCATGTAGTCTCAATTTAAGGGACACTCACACTATAGGAATGAGTAGGAAGGCGATTACAAATGTTCATGATGTAAATTGTTTGAGTGTTGGTAATGGTGAATGAATAAGGAAATTTTATGGTAAATAAATTTAATGACTAAAACTATAAGATATAGAAGATGTAAATGAAAGACTATTTGTATCAAAAGAATATATTGTTATCATAGGTTGGAATAACAAAGAAGTCGGTGACTATGAAAGATGAAGAATGAAGTACTCCTACACTAGAAATAATAAGGTTAATCTTGGCATTCTTACTAACCTTCAATATTTAAAAGGAAAAGAAAATCGAGGATGTGATGAAGGGAATTGATACACTGTATGAAAAACACTCAACCTCCAAGAAGGTATTTATTATTAAGGGATTATTTAATATGAACATGTTAGAAGGTGGGTCTGATCATTTAAATGAGTTTAATATGGTCAAAATTTTATGTTATGTAGGAGTAGACATTGATGATGAGGTTAGGGATCTTTTAATATTTTCTTGAGATACACAAAGTTCAAATATCTTAGTCATGGTTGTGATTAATTCTAGCTCTTGATAAAATAATTTAAAATTTGATGATGTTATTGGTGTTATCCTTACCAAGGAAATACAACAACACAAGTAAGACATGAGGTAATGCTTTGACTATAGAGAATAGTGGAAAACAAAGGGAGATATGAAAGATTCTAGATAATTATGGAAAGTATAAGAAGATAAGATCCAAATCTAGAGAGATATTGGAATGTTGTCATTGTCGGAAGGAAGGACACATGAAGAAATACTTTTGGTTTATAAAAGGAAAACAAGATGATGGACAATAGGAGAAATCAAGCAAATATAATAGGTGATCTTTTGCAAGATGATTTAATCCTTAAATCCTTTTATTAGATAATATTGTTGATTCTTGGGTGTAGACTAAAGGGATTCATTTCATGCCACAACCCATAGGAAATATTTTCAAGATTATGTTCAAGGTGATTTTGTATAGGTTTATTTGGGTGATGACATACCACACCAAAATTGTTGGGTAAGGTATAAATAGAATTTAATGAAAGAGGTGAAGCACATTCCTTAGTTTAAAAGAAATATAATTTCAACGGGACAGTTAGATAGGGAAGGAAATGTAGGTACATTTATGAGAAATCTGTGGAAGGTCACTAAAGGATCACTCTAATAGAAAAAGGAGAGATGTTAGGTATATTATATTTATGTCTTGGTAAAGTTGATTATTCTTTTTAATTAGTTTTCATAGGAGCATATACAACATTATGGCATCACATGCGTGGGTACATTATGGGATGCACATTCTTAACTCAAGGAATTTGTTTCTAGATTAGAAGAAAGTGAATTTGGATTTCTATGAGCACTGTTCTTATGGAAAACAAAAGAGATTTGTTCTTATGGAAAACAAAAGAGATTTGTATTGCTCGGAGTTGGGATGGAAATGAAGAGTCAAAGGTTATACCTTGTGAATAAATATGTATGGGGACTGAATCAATTATTATCTCTTGGTGGTTATTATTATTATGTTACTTTTATTGATGATGCAACTCTAAAAAAATCGGTTTATTGCATTAAAAAAATATGATGATTTTGATACATTTAAGAAATAGAAAGCTTTGGTTGAGAATCGGATAGGAAATAATTTGAAGTGTCTTGATTAGAAAATTGAGGAAAAAAACGTAGCAATGAGATTGATAGTATTTTTTTATACCATGGGATTCATGGAGAGGAGGTGAGTCAGAAATCGACATGACAATCATGGAACATGCAGGGGGTATGAGATTACATGAAATATTTCTCTTACAATTTTGGGAAGAAGTTGTGGATACTTTTGTTAACTTGATAGCTTGATAAATACAGGGCGTTCTAGTTTCTTGGATGGTGGCATTCTAGAGAAGGCATGGATAGGGAAAAAGGTAAACTACTTATTTTTTAAGACTTTCAGTTGTGAATCTTTTCTCCATATTGATAAAGAAAATAAAGCAAATATTGAGGAAAAATCCAATAAGTGTACTTTATGAAAATAAAAAAATAATCAAGAGTAGAGATGTGATATTCAATAGGAATGTAATGAATAAATAGTGCTTGATGAGATTACATAAAATGAAATCCGAGAGGTGAAAAAATATTAAAATGTTCAAGAAAAACAACAAGAATAAGAATCTCAATCTCCTACAAGAAGATCAACTAGGATAACTAAACCCACTCGATGATAGTGTCCTTCAATGTATTACTTATTGTTCATTTATTATGGTGAACCAATAGAAACTAGAGAGATGAGACAATAAGGAATGAAAGAGGAGATGGAATCTTTGGTACATAACCAAACTTGAGATTTGATTCCATTCCTTGTAGTTAAAAAAAAATTGTAGAATAAATGGGTTTACAGGTTGAAGGAAAAATATAGATGCAAGGAGAGGTACAAGGCTAGAATTGTTGTAAAGAGGTTTGTACAAAAGAGAGGTATATATTTTGATGATATTTTTTCTCCTGATATTTAAATGACTTCAATTAGAAATATTTTAAGTTTAGTGGAAGTGGAAGATTTGCATCTTGAATAGTTGGCTATAAAGACAAATTTTCTCCATGGGGATTTGGAATAAGAGATTTATATGTAGTATCCATAGGGTATGAGGTCAAATGGAAGAAGGGATTGTATGGCCTGTTATCATTCAGTTTGTAGTCAAGGTCAAGTAGCTGGAAGGTAGGGACCAAACTGGTGTAACAGGAGCTTCCCCACCCACTGTCACCTCAATGGGGGGCTCTTTCTATTCAGGGTGGCTAATCCCAAGGGATACGTCCCTAGTAATCTGGGGTATTGAAGGGAAAGGATCAAGGGATTTAAGGCTCAGAAGTCAAAGTGAGCTTTCCCTTCATAGATTACTGCCAAGAAGATAGTCAGAGAGAAGATGAACCACAGTAGAAGCACCTGTTTGCGAGACAAGGCAACAATAAAACTAATACATGCAAATAGTGGTTAATGCTTCAATTATCAATGACTATCAATACACATGAGCATTAAATAAAGTAATTATTGACGAAGTAATTATTGACGAAGTCAATGATTGCAATAAAGGCTATGGCTTATAATATTACTTCTTCAATAAATACAAAATGATAATCAACATTCAATGTACAAAAATCGATCCTTGGATTATCACAACGCTTTAAATATGCTCACATATAATGTTGCTACATCAAGCCTACTAGAGGTGACGTCAGCCTAGTTTCTATGTTAGTTTGCTAGGCAATGAGGTGGATGTTTTGCAAAATAAGCCAATGAAAATACTCAACACTTCAATGTCTATTAATGGATGACCTAGCCGCAACTTCTATACCAGCCAAGAGTTCAAAATAGGCATGACATCATCATAGAATTAGGGTTAGTTAGGGTTTCAATTTTTTGGAAGCTAGAAAGATTGTTTTAACACAAAAGACTCAACGTTGCATTATTAGACTAGTGCCTTAGGGTAAATGGAGTCAAGGAGTAAAGGCTAGGTCTCAGGAGAATCTAAATTTAAGGACAAGAAGGTTAGGCTTTCTAGTGCTGCAATGGCAGGGCCACAAAGTCAAAACCCTAAGGGGAGGAGGCTCATTCTGGTGTTGCTTAAGCAAGGCCTCATGCTCCTCGCTCTTTCCTTAAAACTCTTTGGAAAAAATGGCTAGCTTCAAAACATAAATCTAGGGATGAAAAGTGTTGTAGGTCCAAGGCTTTTCAAACCCTAAGAGTCAAACCCTAGGTGTAAAATCAATTAGGCCTAGAACGTCTTCTTTCTTCAATTTATGTTTCAAAACTAACTTAGAGAAAGGAGAATTAGTGTAGCAATGGCTAGGCTATATTCTTCTTAATAAAATGGCTAAACAAGTTTTCTATCATGGGGACATGAAGCAAGGACCTACTTGTGTGCTTGCTCCCTAGGGTTTCAATGATTAAGCAAAATAGCAACAATGTAACCATAAAAGTAAGATATTTAACCTACAACCATTCAATCAAGAAGTTTTGCATGAAAAATATACTTACAAATCAATGAAGAGCTAATCAAGCCCTAGTTGTAAACCTTCCAATGATAAAAAACACCATGAACATGCCAAAGATGATCCTCCACAAGTGTAGCGCCTCAACTCCAAGAGCTAAATACAAAGACAAAAGACTAAAAGTAATCCTCTCACAAGAGAGTGAGTTGTGTTATGTCCAAAATGAGGCTCAACGTCCTCTATTTATATCATTCAAATGACCTTTAATTACAAAAATAGGTCATTAAAATAGCCGACAAGGCTGACTTAACAATATTACATTATTTGTCACATTAAATGCTAAAATGTCATAATTATGAGCTAAAAGGGAGATGTCAGGCCCCTCTGAGGGGGACATTGGCCCTTTTTGGGCAAGATCAACATCCAAAAGGAAAAACGTTGGCCCTTCTAGGGCTCCTGCAAGCTGCCACATGTGCCAAATGATCCTAGCACACTGCCACATGCTCCAAAAAATGTCCAGCCTACCCTGGGTGGCATCCTGTCCATCAAAATCCATCATCTCATCTACAGTGGGTGATCCCCCTAGGCTGGTCTCTGCCAAAGTGTCCTGGTAAGGATGTCCTTCTGTCTTCTTCGTGCAAGGGCTCGTCACAATGTTCTCCTACCTCTTCCATCCCAGCAACCATCTGATGGGCTCTTCAGCCCCATGGAGGTCCGAACTAATCATATCCCCATGTGTATCGGTCCATTGGTACATGTTCGCTGGGTATGGTCCTGCACATCAAAGACTACACCCTCCATGGGCTCATCATCCCTAGGGATCATAGCAATGTCAATCATATTTCATCATTAAATTTAAAAAATACATGCATGAAATCCCTAGCATATCATCTAAGAGCTCAAAGACATTACACAAATCTACTATACAAAGTTGAAGAAGACCAATAGAATAACCTATTGGGCTAATACCCACAAGAGATGGAAAGTTTCCTTAGAAGATCATTCAATCCATGTTTTACGAGGTGATGTGGTCTTAGGGATGTCCAGTCACAGTAAGACCAAGGGCAGGTGTTGTCTGTGGGTGCCTTTGTAGGAGGCGAGTTGTACCCATCATGGATGCATTTTTTCCAAGCCCTTTATTGCCTTTATTTTTCTTTTATTGCTTTTCTTTCTTTTTGACTTCAAGGTCTGACTAGAGGACACTGCCTTGGCATGGTGACCAAAGCTGACAATGTTACCCACTGGTATCTTCACAGAAATGATAAGGCTGGCTCGTGATGAGACCCCCTTTACCTTGGCCATGCAACCAAGGGTCACTGGCCTGGCATGGTAACCAGATGATGGCAATGTCATACCGCTAGATACCTATGAACATAATGGGCCAGCTTGTGATGAGACCTCCCATCCTCTTGGTTAGGTCTTGTTTTGTTATTTTTCTTAGGGTCCCTTTAGTTTCTTATCAAGAGGCCTTTTATTGCCTTCTCGGGGATCCCCTAGTCAAAGCATCTCTAGGTTTAATTTCCTATGGATTTTATCTTTTACCAGCTGCTTTTACCCCCTAGGCCTTTAGCCCCTTCTTCCCACAAGACAAAGTGTAACCCCAAAGGTCATCCTAGTGGCCAAACTAGGGGAATGGGATAGATGTGCAGGAGATAAGATGAAAAATGAGAGAATGGTGGGAATGGACGATGGCTCTGCAAACCCCCTTTGGTGGCTAACCAAGACCCATGAATACAAGTTTGCTAAGTCACCCCATCAATCACCCCAACAATGGTCAAGTGGATTAGTGTAAGATCCAAGCAGTCATAAAAAATGAAAGGAACCTAATGCATATATAAGAAGGTTATAATGATCAAACATGACACATACCATGATACCTTGGACCAATTAACTCATGGAGCAAGAGTCCTTTTCGATGCAAGTCCAAGCCGATGGTGATGGAAGTTGCTGCTGCAGGACAAGTCTAGTGAATAAGAAGAAAGATGGGCCCTCCAGGGCCATGGTCAGGTCAATCCTTCTCTCGGCACTTCATGACTAGGACCTGTCGGCCTCAAGACATGATCTCCTAGTTATCCCTAGATATCGTGGATAACATGGCCTAAAGAAGGCTTCAAGGAAGTGGTATTTTAAATTTGACATGTTTTGATTGAATATTGTTATAGTACATGTCATTCTAACCACCTATTTTTTTTTAAGAGACTAGATAATGGAATTTATATTATCTTGTTGTTGTATGTGTATGACATGCTTGTTGCAAGGTATAACATGCAAGATATAAATGCATTCAAATTAAAATTATCCAATTCATTTGAAATGAAGGATTTTGGTGATGCAAAGTAAATCTTTGGTATGAGAATGACAGGAGATCGGAAAAATTGGAAATTAACATTATCTCAAGGTGAGTACATACATAATGTATTGGAAAGGTTTCAAATGCAATATGAAAAGACATTTAGTACACCTTTTTCCAGACATTTCAATGGACTAAAGAGATGTATCCCAAGACACATAAGGAGATACTACATGCCCAAGGTTTTGTACTCAATGGAAATTGAGAGCTTAATGTATGTAATGGGTGCACAAGGTTGAATATTGCACATGTAGTGGGGGTTGTGGGTACTTTTATGAAAAATCAAGGTAAAGAGCATTGGAAAGAAATAAAGTGAATTCTTAGGTATTTTGGAGGTATCACTAGTCAAGCATTATGTTTTGGACATTCAAGCACTCTTCTATAGGGTTATGAAAATTTAGATATGATAGGTGATATTGATAGTACGAGGAGCATGCCAGGGTATGTTTTTATTGTATGTGGAACAAAAATAAGTTGGACTTCAAAATTACAAAATGTTGTTGTGCGTTCAATAACCAAAAAAAAGTATGTTGTTGCTATAGAGGCTAGTAAAGAGATGGATTGGTTATAGAGGTTTATGAAGGAATTGGGAAAGAAGTAGGAAAATATTAGGTTGTACAGTGATAGCTAGAGTTCCATTCATCTTACAAAGAAATCATCCTTTCATTCTAAGACTAAGCATATATATCTTAGGTACCATTTCATATGATCATTGTTGGAGGATGATCAATTGAATGTGAAAAAGATAAACACTAGTAAAAATCCTGCATACATGTTAACTAAGGTAGTAACCATGGAGAAACCTAGTTCCTTATCAATTTCGATTGGTCTTCAGACATTAAGATGAAGATGAGAAATTTGAAAGATCCAAAGATTGGAGCATAGTGCAGTACCGATGGATTTTTTTTGATAAGTGTTAAAGTGGGAGATCATCTATAAGAAATTACATTTCACAAACTAAGAAGGAAAAAATAAAATGCTACATTGTATTAATAAAACATTATATGTTTTTAGTGCTAAGTAAATGAATATCAATACTTCCATGTCACTATGTTATTATTGCCTAAATTTAAATGAGAATACGTGAAACCATGTTGTTTGGGAGATGCTACAAAATAATTTAGATTTCATATTAGATTCCATAAATTAGATCAACAAATAATTAAGAATTTAATATTAAGATTTACTTCGTTTAAGTATACCAAGTAAAACCATTATTTGTATTGTGTTGTTTGGTATGCTATTAATGTATAACATTGATGTGACTAGATATGATATTATTGATGAATTTACATAGATGGATAAAACATGTAATGACATGACTTAATGTGCAATTACATGAATCTAGGGTTAAGATGGATCTATGTATGGTATATAAATAATGTAATTGTATCACTACTACATATGGGTGGATTTTTCCATGAAACTTTTCCACATTTCTTACATTCATCGAAAAATATGTAGTAAGTTGTAACTCCCTTTCGTCATGACTACAAGAGATTCAACGCAAAAGCAATATTTATTTTCTGGCAGGAAGGAAACAATGACAACAGTTAAACAACACAACTTGAAGACGAACATAACACATGCAAATCGGACATAAGACAACAATGACTCAACATACTATCACATCATGCAACTGGACAAAACATGCGATAATCAATAGACATATAAAAATGACTACCCACCCGACACAAGCAAGACAATGCCTACAAGCTAAAGGTCAACATCAACAAACATGACACAACGGCTTCGAAGACCAGTAACTAGAACCTCTACGGCACGCAAAACCAAACACCTTAAGGTGTTACAAAACCAAGTACCAACATCCATTACAACGAACAATACGCCCACATCAGGAAGCTCAAGACTCTGGCCAAGTTATCATTTGCATCTATCCATCAGGGAGCACAATGATCCCCTTATCAGGAATCATGTGGTCACAAGGCGATAGGCGTTGCTGTAACCAAGGCACAACATAACATATCTAGACCAATAACCCAAGAAAAATTCAATGCTCTAAGAGATCGAATTATCTGTCAAAACATGAAGATTGTACCCAAGCACCCAATCGACAACTCAATAAGACACAAGGGAAATATGACTACTACAACAGTCATACATCACCTTAAATTCCAAGCAATCCTACATCAATCTCTACACATTAAAAATAATTATCATCAAAACAAATAGTTCATTGTAACTATTTTCCAATTCCAAATATTAGATAAGTATTTTCCTAAGGATGAATTCACTATCTTTTAAACTGAAATAAATATGGAACTTGTCTTTTAACACAATATAAAACATGTCTTTTAAACTGAATTCACTATCTTTTAAACTAAAACAAATATGAACATGTCTTTTAAAACTATATAAAACATGTCTTTTAAACTGAATTCATTATGTTTTAAACTGAAACAAATATGGAACGTTTATTTTAAAACAATATAAAACATGTCTTTTAAGAATGAATTCGCTATCTTTTAAACTGAAACAAATATAATAAAATCGTTGTCTATAGAATGCGGATAGGATCTATATAATAAAATCACTATCTAATGGAACGAAGATAAAATCTATAAAATAAAATCGCTATCTAATGGAATGCAGTTAAAATCATTGTCTATATAATATGTATAACAAAATCACTATCTATATAATCTATAAAATAAAATCGCTATCTATGTCAAACGCAGTCGACATACAATCATTGCCTATATATAAATGGGTGTTAGGAATTGATATTTTTGTCCAACGAATATATCACTAACTGTTAAGAAGTGGTTGTCTATCAATATGGATATGTTTTCTACAATATCATTGTATATCAAAGAATTCTCTGTGTTTTTAGCATATATAAATTCATAACTAAAGAAAATAAAAACCATAACTAGAATGTTGTGTAAAAACAATAAAGTCGTTGTCTACAACCATAGAATTGTCTTTTAACAAGTCTCTTGATAAATATACTGATAAAACTATTAATAATTGTATTGATAAATCCTATGATATCGCTCGGTAAACACATAACATTGTTGTCTATTAGATGAATGGTATCGTTGTGCATTCCATACATGAAATCGTTGTCTATTAAACACATAAAATTGTTGTCTATTAAATGAGTGGTATCGTTGCCTACTAAACACATGATATCTCTGTCTATTTCACACATGATAATGTTGTTTAATAAATGATAATGTATCTCTTGAAAGTTGTTGTCAACAATCCATTAAAAACACAAACATGTCATAAGGGAAAAACGTAATTAAGTCATTGAAAATCATTGTCAACAATCTATTGAAAATCATTGTCAAATATTCATTAAAAACGTAGACATGTCATAAGGAAAACACAAACCATTCATTGAAAATCGTTGTCAACAATAAGATCCATAACTATGATAAATAAATATTGTTGTGTAAATATGATCTATATATAAAATCGTTGTCCAAATGTATCATTGTGTATATCGTTGTGTGTATCGCTTTCCATATCTATATGATATAAAGTTTAAAGCGATAACCCATCACCACATTGTCCATCATATGGATAAAAATGCAGTCACACATAGTCATAAAAATGCAGTCACACGTAGTCATAAGAACACAGTCACACATAGTCATATTTTAGATACAAGCACAGTCACACATCAAAAATAGTGATAATCATTCACAAAGAAGAATGCAAAGATTAATCATTCAGAAGTGAGTCATTCAAAGACGCAAAGATATTCATTCACAAAAAAATGCAAGGATTTCTCATTCCTAAAAAGCAGAGATTTATCATTCAAGCGTGGAGACTTATCAAAATAGGAAAACACAGAGATAAGTAAGGGATATATAGTTGGGTGAAAATTTATCCTTCACTTATTATCCATGCACAGGAAAACAGGGCATTTAAATATCACCCTTAAGCATCAGAGTGAAGACAATCGATTAGGCTCCTGGCCGACTGCTCAGACAAAGACTAATAACTTAAGGATAAGGGACAAAAGATAAAAACACTATTTTTATTCATATTAAATAAATAAAAACAAATGCAGAGAAGTCATTGCAATCATATTTTGGATTCACCATGGGAAATCACTTAAAAAAAAACAATCATAAGGATGGGATGACTCTAAGTTCTCTGATCATAAAACATTGGGCTCAACAAGACAATTTGTTGAAAGATAAAATGAAATCTCTGGATATTTTTACGCTAATTAAACAAAAACTTTAACACATTAGAAGTACATTACTGAAGGCACGGGAACAATATTTAAACTGCCATTTAATACAATATACACATGCATACCGTAGGCAAAATCAAAATCTTTGATTCATTGTCTCGCACATGCTTCATCTAACTCCCATTTATCGACTGATGTGAACTCACCGGTACCTCCCAACCAAGGCTACGAGTACTCTTTTTCCCCATGTTCCCCCCGAGCCGCAATGGGGCCACACACACAATACTAGAGAATGCTATCACCTATCTTGCTTCACAAGGTCGAGCTACCACTTGTTACCCGAGTTGGGTATCCCAACTCCCACAAGAGAAATTTCAGTCAAGATAGAATTTCAACAGCGTAGCGTTACACAAAAATATGAGATCCATACTCCGCCTCCTCCATCCTTTTTATAGAGTTTTTAAGTAATTATTTTCCCAAATTCTTATTAAATTCCTTTTTCATTTAATTAATTTCGAAAAACCTCCCCCGTACACATGTCGCTCGATCCCCTAGTTGCACCAGAAAATCAATTTTTTTAATTAATTAATATTCCTATTTCCCTCATACACCTAAGAGCATTCCTAAAAATGCTCCTCGGTGTCCCAAAATTCCCTTACAATTCTTAAATGACTTACGCCTTAATTAATTACTAGTTGAGTTCATAAATGGAAAGTTCCAAAGGCTAGATTCCTTACTAATGTAGGAGTATTAGTCCACCTAAGCAATGTGCCAACATTCTAGCACATCAATATGCATTTCAGAGATGGAGAGGCATTAACCCTCCCATTTTTAAATTCGAAATATGATCCTATACAGGCCCATGCTATAATCTTGAGTAAAAACAAAGTCATATCTCTGAACATGCAAAAGATAAGGCCACCTTTAATGACTGACAGGTTGATGGCTCTAGGTTCAATTCAGACTACATGGCCATTTATTAAACTTCAATGTAATAGATGAGGTTAGGTAAAGGAGAGAATAACCTCATAGATCCCTCTTTTGTAAAATGAGAGAGATAGATCTTAGAACAGAGGTCTTAGAAGCGGTACTCAGGATAGAGTTAGAATAGGAGAAAGAACTAGGACTCTATTGCAATCTAGTTTTGTAAAAACATTTGTATAGACACATAAAGATAATAAAAAAGTAGGTTTTCTTGCACATGGTGTGTTCATGTATTTGTGTTCATTGTTATGATTTTATATGTCATTTATGTTTTGAATGTATGAACTGGTGAAGTGTTGTATAAGTTTCAATTGTTTCTCGCCTTTGAGTTTCGAGTGCAAGGAGTGTGTTGATAGATGTGAGTTAACCTCAGAGAATCTTAGGAGAGATATCATTGAACCTTCATCAGCAGAAGTGAAAGGAGTGCATAGGAAGAACTATGTGTTGAGTTCAGAGAGAAACCGAGTTACTGAGAATTTTGTAGAGCTCTGTCAGCCAGGCATCGAGTGGGTGAAAGTGTGCACAGAGAGAAATCTTGTCAAGTTCAAAGAGAATATTATCAGAGGAAGATACTCACGGAGTTGTTGAACAGTCTTTGGAAAATCTCTGCAAGGTGTTCATTGAGCGGAAGGTTACGAGTAGGGAAAAAGTTCTCCTTTGGAAGGAAACAAAAGGGAAGAGACCCTTAGGATACTGAGTATAACAAAAGTATCAGAAGAGATAACGTGAATGCATTGGAAGCGGAATTATTCTAATTCCTAAATCTTAGAAGATACAACACATTCAAGATCACAAGCGAGACCTAGATAGTCGGGTTCGCAGCAAAAAGTTCAAAGGTCGAAGCCTTTGAACACTAAAAAAATATTCCAAGGCAGAAGAAATCAAAATCTCAGGAGGAGGAGTGACAACAACCATCTGATCAGTTGTGGAAGAGAGCCTAGACCATTATATCTACGTCCAGTGAACGAAGGAAGCGCGGAGGAGAGGAACAAACCCAATCCGTTGGATCTGAGTGCAGAGGACCAACAACCGTTGGATGCCGAGGTAAGTGCACAAGAATTAACCCTTGTGTGCATAGGAGAGTGGATTCATCAAAGTCCTAAAGTCCTAAACTCAACAGGGACCGTCCATCATCCAGGGAGACAGGTGGCAAAAGATCTGCGTTTTTGAGTGAAATCACTCCGAGAGGAACGAGTGCGTAGGAGTTGGAACTCCCGAAACCCGAATACCTAAAGAAGATAGAGGCCATCAGATCAAGGGGGAGAGAGGCATTAAGATATCGTGTGTTTCAGGTGAAAGAACTCTGGGAGAAATGAGTGCATAGGATTTTGAAACTCCCAAAACCCGAATAGGCGAAGCGCCAAAGAGTTGAAGGGCCGAAGAGAATTTGGACTGTTAGATCCAGAAGGGAACATGGTGAAAGATAATGAACTTCAAGTGAAAACACTCCAGGAGAACAAGAAGGATGAAAGTTTGAGTTTGCCAAAGCCTGAACAACCGAAGTAGCTGGGAGCCATTGATATGGGTTCGACAAGTGTTACCAGATCGTGAACTTCCAAGGATCGTACTACGGGGTTTCTGAGAAGTTGTGTTTCGAAATATCCTGAAGTGTCAAAGCCCGAATCATTCAAGGCAGTAGATCCCAAAGGAAAGGAAGTGGATCATTGATCTGCAAGGGGATGTGTGGAGGAAGAAGATTCACTCCATTGGATAGCCATTAGATCAGGGAAGATAGGTGTCAGAGGATTCAACTCTTCGAAAGGATTCACTCCAGAGATTTGTGGTGGTTGATATTTGAGATCCTCAAAGGTCGAAGTCCTGAGTGGATGAAAGTCATTGATTTGGAAGCAGATGCGTGGCACCAGATCTGGAATTCAGGGTACGGAGCACTCCAGAGGATAGTAGAGGGTGAAAGCATCGAATTCATGAAGGATATCTCGATCGTTGATCGAGGAGGAGGTCAAAGGACCGTCGATTTGGTTGAGGAGGACGAATTCCTGAAGTGGGAGAAGAACCGTCGATTGAATAGGACAGGTGGCAGATGATTTTCCATTTTGGAGAAATCTCTTTAGAAGAAATGAGAGTTTGAGAACTAAAATGCTCGAAGGATAGACTCACGAAGGATATCCTAACCATAGATTCAAGGGTGAGATCGGAAGAGCGTCGTGTA
>CBVK0100043352.1:0-20706 GCA_900067695.1 Picea abies
CTCTTCCGATCTCACTGGTTTCATGAAAATACATGGGTGTTATGGTTAAATATTTCATTTATATCTTTTAATGTGATACCTATGTTTGTGTTTTCGTAACTATTGGCTTGTTGATTATGTGAATAACCATTGGCACATTGGTTAAACGATTGATATGAGTTGATATAATACATTGGCGCGTGGTTAATTATTTGGCATTGGTTTCAAATTGTATATTGATGGATTAATAACTTTGGCACAATGATTGATTACATGTTGGTTTATACACTTGCCATTTGATTCATTGGTCGGCTAATTCACATAATTGTCAAACTATGATATAATGGGTAGTACAACTATGTAAACCGGTGGTTGTACTTTGCTAATAACTCTTTTGCATGGCAGAGATAAACTGCACCACCTTCGCACGATGGCATTTATGCCTATCCCTTACTCACCGTTTACCTCTGTTAGCTCGGATAGCCCTGCATGCATTTCACTCCTGTGTGTGCTATGACTCAAACCCTAGACTTACCGTGTGCTCGGCTCCATGGCACCAGTCGTGCGAATCGAGCCAAACAGCAACCAAGCCTTTTTAATGTTTGACAATGCCCAGAAAGACCTGGAGCCTAATGGTTGGCTCGCCTTCATGCAGAGATTTGAGGTTTTTAACCTATTCGTGGCACAACAATTCGCTTTAAATTTCGATGGTCTAAAAAATTCTAATGAGGTCTAAAAAAATACTTTAAAATATCAATATTTTCAGCGTCACGCCGCTCAGCTATATATCTATGAAAAATATATATATATTATTAATAAGAGATGTGGGAAGTGCTTGTAAACCCACCAGGATACTGAAAAGGTCTGTTGGCAGTGGGTAAATGCATGCATGGCACCAAGACAACTTTGCTGGGGTACTGAACAGGCCCGCTGGCAGCGAAGCAATGTCGGGTATATGAAAATTTGTAAAAAAGAAACCTCTTTAATGTCCTTTATTCTGATCCAGAGCTTCTTAATAGGATACAGATGTCAGAGTGGGTTAAATGGAAACCTTGTCGAGGCTATGGACACCTACTGGCAGTAGTGGCTATGCCAACAGTATTGGAGATTTTTATCTTTAAAATCGTGACTTGCTGATCTTAAGATTATTATCAGTTTTCATCTTTTGAAACACTGCTGGAATAATTGGTTAATGATGATGTTTATACGATTTTCTGGTTGTTATTTTTGAGTTGAAATTATCTTCGTTGTCCTAACCTGAATTAGTTTCTTTTGGCAGAGATAACTGCTTCTACCAGTGTGTCACCATTGTTGGTAGCCAATTCACCTTTTTCTATTGTCTTATAAGCTGTCTACACCAATTTTTTGCAAACATCAATTTTTCGTCGCAATTTTCTAATAAACGACATTTTCATTTTTTGCGACATTTGCACATTTGCCTTCATTTTGTTTTCACGACTGTAAGCGTGAAAACTTCGCCTTTCAAAGTCGCACTGAAATCATTATTTCAACTGTCAATATCTCTTTTGTCGATATGCCTATTGCGCTTACCTTTTATTTATTATTATACAACTAGCAAGATCCTTTGATCGATACTCATACTTCGATTGATTGTGTAATTTGGTTTTATTGAGTTTGTAAGGCATTAGCATTTGGATTTCATTTTATTTGACCTACTTGACCTTCGATTTCATGAAAATACATGGGTGTTATGGTTAAATCTTTCATTTATATCTTTTAATGTGATACCTATGTTTGTGTTTTCGTAACTATTGGCTTGTTGATTATGTGAATAACCATTGGCACATTGGTTAAACGATTGATATAAGCTGTTATAATACATTGGCGCGTGGTTAATTATTTGGCATTGGTTTCAAATTGTATATTGATGTCTTAATAACTTTGGCACAACGATTGATTACGCGTTGGTTTATACACTTGTCATTTGATTCATTGGTCGGCTAATTCACATAATTGTCAAACTATGCTATAATGAGTAGTACAGCTATGTAAACTGGTGGTTGTACTTTGGTAATAAATCTTTTGCATGGCAGAGATAAAATCCACCACCTTCGCACGATGGCATTTACGCCTATCCCTTACTCACCGTTTACCTCTGTTAGCTCATATATCCCTGCATGCATTTCACTCCTGTGTGTGCTATGACTCAAACCCTGGACTTACCATGCACTCAGCTCCATGGCACCAGTGATGCAAATCGAGCCAAACAGAAACCAAGCCTTGTTAATGTTTGACAATGCCCGGAAAGACCTGGAGGCTAATGGTTGGCTCGCCTTCGTGCATAGATTTGAGGGTTTTAACCTATTCGTGGAACAACAATTCACTTTAACTTTCGATGGTTGTAGAGCCAAGGTGGGTGATATCCAGTTGGAAATTGATGAGGGATTTATCAGTTCTACTACAGGGTTACCTGCCACGGGCCAACATTGGTTCAAAAATTCAAAAGTAGAAGAGGTTCCATGGCCGCTGTTGTTTCTCTCGCGCAAAGTCATCTCTTGTGACATAGGTATGCCCATATCTATGCTCAAGCCATGATGGCACGACCTTTTGATGCTAGTCAAGTAGTTTGTAACCTGTGAAGGTCAATACAGACTCATTTTTCTCTACCACCTGCAGTTGCTAATGCATTTTATAGGGTACTCAGTGAACATGCCTTTCTACTTTCAACACATCTTATATAAAATGTTGAAAAGGTTTAAAAAGGAGAAGGCTGATAGCAGCCTGTTCCACCATGGGCTTATTAAACTTATCGTTGGTTATCACTTGAGTTTACATGGTGATAGCTGGACAACTTTTGTCGCGCGAAATGGTTTCGAGGTCACAAATACTATACAGATTGACAAGCCTGTGGTGAGTGAAGTCAAGGCCGAGCCACCTGTGCCCTTCCATATCCTACTACCTCCTCCTAAACCCTTGGCCGACCCTAAGGTTGACTTACCCGATGCCATAAATGAGAATTTTGAAACTATTAAAAGGCCTGCGAGAAAAAATCCCAAGGCAAACCCTACTGCTAATGCCAAAGGTAAAAAGAACGCTAGGGTCATTTCAAGGATGGCTAGAACCAAAACTAAACCCTCTGCTGAGTCAAAGCCTATAATCCTTAGTGAGGATTCTGACTCAGACATAGAACGTCTTTTAGCCGAGGAGTACCCGTACTCGCAGGGTTTATGCCCCGAACCACCTTATGATTTCGATCAAATCTCCCCCCTTGCCTAAAAGATAATACTGGCTACATTGGTATTAAATTGCCTAGAGAAACCCTCAGCCATATGTCCAAACCCTCGCCTGCTCTTACGAAACCCGAACAGCCTTCCTGTGACCAATGCGAGTTATGGTTGGAACGATACTACATTGATGTTCCCCTACTCCAATAAAAAATTCAATCACTGGAAGATCAAATTGCAGTGTTGACCAATCAAAGAGATAAGCTCCAAGCAGCTGATAAGAAGAAGAAGACAACAGGCTCCATCCTTTTCAAGAATGTTGAATCGGCCACAGCCGTTATCAACTTTAAATTGTTGTGACCAAGCCATCTGCTCACAGGTATGAATTTCAAAATGGTTTTAGTTTTTTGAGTCACCATGAGTAATATATTATTTGAAATTTGATCTTTGAATAGCTCCGTTTGTATTTCAAAATGGCTTTCGCATAATGTGTTCATCCTGTATATTGTGTTGCTTTGCTAAAATAGATGGAATTTCGTTTTAAATTCATGAGTTGATCATTCCTAGTATAGCCATCGATAGATTTTTATTATATTTGAATGGTTTTCGTTTGGATTTGATTTGTTGGTTTGCCCGATTAAGTTAACAAAACTGATCGTTTGCTTTCAATTGAATTCATTTTGTATCTACTCTGAATAGGAAGTTTTTCATGCTCAATTTAGAATGCGATCATGTTTGGATTTGATTTCGCTATGGTTTGCATAATGTGACTGGTAAACGATTTCAATGATTTTGGTTGTTACGATATGTTATGTCATGTAATCTTCTAAGATTGGGAAAACCACTCTGTTCAATTTAATTTGGAAAGAACGACTCTATTTTTATAAAATAGTGCTCTTATTTAAGTCTATGCAAATGTGCCCGAATCATGGAATGGATTTGATTCATGACAACTATGATAAACCCCAACCAATTGATTTACCTAATTGGATTGTTGTTAGATTCATATCATAAATTAATTCTATGTTTGATTTTGATTTGTAAAACGAGTTGGTTAAATCCATATCGACGATTGGTATATATGTTAAATCTGGTTATAATTCATTTAAAAGAAATGATTTTGATCAGGGTAAATCGATCTTTTCGGTCCATTTGGCTAATAAAAAATGATTGGAAATCTATTACAAACTCTGTTACTAATTGATTTCATAACTATTGATTATTATTCTGTTCATTCGATTTTGTGGTAACAAGAAATAGAGTGCACCTATCTCTGTATTTGGTTGAATGATTTTGATCCTGTTTGATTTCGAATGGTATAACAATTTCAAATTGAATAATTCATTTTCAAATAGTGATTGGATGATAATTGAATTTAATTTCCTTAAAAGATTTTCAATTGATTTTAATGCTGATTCTGTGTCTTATTTAGACCAGCTACAGAATTAGAGGATTCTGTAGCTAGTCTATAGGATTAGATTTTTATCATTTTGTTAATAAAGAATCCTTCTAACTTGTTCCTTTTTGGTCCTTTTCAGGTAAATTCGAATTGCATGGGACATGTTGGGCATTCTACAGGATATTTGTGTGTTTAGTTTTATTGTAGTTTCCTAGTTTAGTTAAACTTGGGATATCTTCCCAGATTTATGTAAACAATTTTGATAACTTCCACAGGGAGGCTTTACCCTATGGAAAAACTTATAAATACTTATTATTTTTTGTAATAAGGATCATCCTCACTTGTGGGAGAACCAGGATTATGGATATCTAATACAAACTGAGACAAAAGTTGATGTTCTTCTATAGCTTTCGCTTTCATAATATCAATCTTTTGTTTCATGTTTATGTTTATCAATTTGCATTAGATTAATGACTACTTTAGCTATCATAGTCTTTTGCAGAATGATATAAATTAATTAATGTTTCATCCATATCTGATTTCTTCCATTACTTAAAAATACAACAATTATTTGATTCAGTTTATGAATGATAGATTTATATTCTTCATCAATTGAATTATTTTGTATAAGTCTTTGCATATAGGTTTACCTAATTTTGGATATTTATAAATCATATGATTGTTGTGATTTTTATGTCTTGTTTGTCCTATAAACCAACTTAAAGAGCACTGCAACTATTGTTTACGATAAGCTTCTGGATTATTTGGTGCGGGTTTCCTCCCTCCGATCAGCTTAGAAGATCATCATACACATGACAAATCTGGAGCATTTCTCCAGGTCAGTTTGTAATTTATTTTCGTTAGTTTGTAATTTATTTTTCGTTAGTTTAGGTTAGTTATATTTGTAGTTTAGATTAGTGTTTTAGTTAAGTTAGTTTTCTGTTTTTTTTCTGTTCATAAAATTATAAAATCAACAAAAACATCTTCCTCTGTCTTAGGGCAGAATATTAATGAGTTTTTCAGGTTTTATTTAAATCTGTAAATTGTGGATATTGTACATTTTGTGAATAAGTTATATTTCAGTTAGTAGTTAGTATAGTAGTACTTTGTAGATTGTATATATAGAATAGTTAGATTAGTTTATTAGTTTGTTTTATGTAGTTTTAGTTAGATTAGTTAGTTTAGAATAGTTTTTCTTTTTGTTTTCTTAAGACCTTAGATTGGCTAACGGAGCCTCTAAACTCGTCATGGTGGTTCATTCCAAATGGATTGGGTTATTAGACAACCCTGGACTGGTTCCACTCTCTCAGTTGATGGACAGTCGATTTCGCCCGTCAACAGGACAAGAAGAAACTACTCTTTGAGACTCTTGTTACACTTGTTATTATTTATGGATGTGAAGTTTGGGGCTATAGTATCTCTCATGAATCCTGGAGAAAGATAGAGAAAATACAAAATAATTTTATAACCTATAACCTCAAAATTAAAGGAAATATGCCCTATCCCATCCTCTTAGAAACAATCCTCTCCCCCATTGAGACCATGGCTATGAATAGATACCTAATGTATAAGAACAAGTTAAACAACATGGAAGACAAGAGGCTTCCTAAAATTGCTTCAAAATTGAGTCATAACCACCATCGACTTAAGCAAGGATGGAATAAAGATGCATGGTCTTGGAAAAACTATTGGCGAATCATGGAAGACACCATTTTGCAGAATAAAGATACTATTAAAAAAAATGTCAAATCAAAATTTAAGGAGAAAGTGTGGCGTGATAAAAAGTTAGAGGAAAAAACAAAATTAAGGTATTATAAGGATGTAATCAACCCTAATATAGAAGATCAAAATTGTCTATCTATTTTTCCAAGTGTAAAGAAAAAAAACACCATTGCTAAGATAAGAACAAATTATCATGAGCTCGATAGTGAAACTGGGCATTGGTCAATTCCTAAAACACCATGGGATGAAAGAGTGTGTCACATTTGTGACACTAAGAAGGTTGAAGATGAAAAACACTTTCTCTGAGATTGTCCAGCCTATACACATATTAGATCTTATTTTCAAAATATTTGTGACACTACCAACCATCCTAACCTCTTAACTCAACAAAAGTACGGTGATCTTGGAAAGCTTCTCTTAATGCTTTTCTAGCACAGAAACAAAATTATAAAGAATCACAAGTAATAACTTACCCTCTTAAAGGAATGATAGATCAATTCAGTCTTAGTGGACGTTAATCATCATAATCATCATCATGTGATCTACTTATTAAAATGTATTAAAAGTGATATAAATATTCATAAATTATTAATATTGATATAAAAATGTACTCTAACACAATAATATGAAGGTCAAGTTTGATATGATGATTTTGAATTTATATTAAGAATATGAAAAATGCACAAAATAAAGAATACACAATGCCAATAAGAATTGATATTATTAATTATTGTTATTTTTGAATGTATATATTAATTCTGCAACATGCACAAGTAACATGATCGTGATGTGTAGATAATGCATAATGTTTAGAACAGTGAAATTTATAATCTTTTATTTAGTGACTTTGAACTGCAATACATTGTTTTTAAAAATAAATTAGATGACACTACAAGGAAAAGACCCTCTAGTGAAGGTTTCTGCGGATGCCCCTATAAAAATAGTCCAAAAATTTGTTTATATTGGATGATACTAGCGGAGGCGAGCATGCAGAGGTTTTAGCAGATTTTTTATGCCGGTGCTTTTATAAGTACATAATGCACCGGTGTGTTTTATACAATAGGCACATCAGTGCCCTCAAAACTAGTGCATCGTAGCAAGGTTAATTCAAATAAAGAAAAAAATTATCTGGTGCACTACGGAAATAATGACGCACTGTAATAACATTCTTTAAAAAATATTTGGTGCACAACTTAACACTGGAAGAACCAATGCTTTATTAGTAGAGAACACCATTATATGGTTAGATAAAAAACATTTACACACCAATGTAGGATTGTGTCAAAAAATATATTTCGGTGCACTCCATTGTATTATGTGCACCCATGCATACTAGTGCTCCAATATGGAGCACCGTGTTAGGGTAATTTCTAAATTTACGTGGTGTGCTGTGTAAAACCAGCCTCACTGGGGTGTCTATTATTATACTGCACCATGTCATGCTTAAAAAAAAAATTGCACGATTGTATTTTTTCAAAAAATGTACGGCAGTGCACTATGTAGTAGTAAATGCATCAATGTACACGTGTGCCCAAAAAC
The DNA here is from genome assembly GCA_900067695.1 of Picea abies. NCBI lineage: Eukaryota > Viridiplantae > Streptophyta > Pinopsida > Pinales > Pinaceae > Picea > Picea abies. Next base: position 7,825 of record CBVK0100043352.1, read on the forward strand.
ATGTGCACCATGCTAGGGATGTTTTTAAAAAATATATAATTGTTGTGCTTAGTATACATGTATGCCCCAGTGCGGTTGGTCATTGGGCGCACCAAAACAAGGTTTTATAAAAAACAATTATTGATGGTAAAAATTATTTTTACCATTTTCAGTGTTGCAGAGCTCAAAATCATTGGTGCAACCTTTCCCTATCTGAAATTCCCTGTCATTGGTTCTTTCCTTGCTTTCCTTCCTTTTGTCTGTTGCTCGGTGAGTGAATTTCAATTTTTTCCAAATGGTGGGAAAATTTAGATTTTTTTAGTACATCGCAACCATACCTCCCACAAAATGTCCAAGTAATGTCTTTGTTTATTCATAACTTAAGTTTTTTCTTGATTAAAAATTAAAATTTTGTGAAATTTTAAGTGTTAAAAAAAAAAAATGTGAGGTGTGTTTGAAGTGCTTGGCTCCCACCGCCTACAGTGCGACCTGTAAATTTACAAGACGCACCGCGTACCATGTTACCTTTTCTGGTGGTGTTATGGTAAACATGAATGTATCGGCATGCCTGTTTAACGATGCACCAAAGAAAAGTATATAACTAGTAGGCAGGTGCGTCAAAGTACATATAACACATCGGGACATTAAAGTACATGGCACACCGCCCTTATCAGATATATTTTTACACAGTGTGTTGGTAAATGTGCACACCAGGGCGTTCATGTTTACAAAATGCATCGTTGAGAGATGTAACATTGTGTTGTGGTGCATCCCATAAAAATTTTGGTGGCACCGTATGTGGTCCGATAGTAACGACCGGAATGCACCGCAAAAAGTTTTGTACTTGGAAATTTTGGAAAATTTTATGTGATAGTGCATCGACATTCGTTACACACACTAGTGTGTGTAGTGAATGTATACACACCATTTTTTGATAATTTCTAAATAATTGTTTACGTGCGTTAAGATTTTAATTTTTTTTTTGGTTTAAGCGATGCGTAGGATAAATGTAACGCATCGGGGCATATGTGTTATAGTGTAGCGCCCCAGTGTGGTACTTTTTTCCAACACACCGCATAACATAGTAGAACATATTTTGTTTGGTGTGTTACTTTACATTGATGCACTCTGGATGGTACTCACAATATATACACACCGCCGACAGTTCATGACGATTTTTTGGGTGCACCGGTAATGCAATAAACTTATTTTTTGAAGAAAGTTCTTTTTCCGTATTTATAGATAAATTTACCATTCAATAGATTTTTTTTATGTTTTATGTATGAGTGAGGCTGATGTATTTCATATGTTAATCATGCAGATATGTGAGTGGAGAGAGAAGCTACAACAACAAGAGAAGAGGGTGGACCTATACAATGTTGTACGGGAATGGGAGGCAAGGGAGAGGGAGAGGGATTTGTACCCTCACCCTATTACTGCAGCAACTCATGTTATTTTGAGGAATGTAGTCCTCCTTAAGTACTATGAAGAGGATACATACCTTAAGGGGAACTTTGGGTTGTTGGTGCATCTGATCCATCGATGGGATGTCTATCCATAGGCTTTCCATGTGGGTCTGGATCAGTGGTACCATCCCACTGAGGAGAATATTTACTTTATCACTAGGCTGTCCAGGAGGGGGGAGGATTTTCCCCAGTTCCTATATGTCTCAGTAGGTGTTGTAGCTGAGATTCATCTCATGTACTCTCAATGATATATTGGGGTTGATGTACTATCCCCAACTAATTTTCAAGTCACTGGTGGACATATGAAAATCGCCCCTTTCGGTGCAAAGGAGGTTAGGTGCCTCTCACTGTTAGTCATGACTACCATAGCCCACTTTACCAGTTATGGGAAGTGTATTAGCTACCCTCTTTTTTATTATGTTGATTCATTGTTACAAAGGAAATTGTATATTAGATGGTATTCCATTTGTTTTATGACAGTTTTGTATAGCACTAAACATATTTCATGCTATGATACATTGGAGGTCGAACTTCCCTTTTTCCTTAGAGTTGTTTTGCTTATTTTTTGAGAGGTTTCCAGAGATGAGGCCAAATTTTTTTCGTCATCCTTCTAGGCCCAAGACTCATGTGAGAATGTAGATGTGGGGGGACATGATTCCCAAAAGGGGCTAGGAGGAGTTTCCGACCAGGATTTCACCAGACGCACTGGGCTACTAGGTAGTGCGACGGATCACATGTTCATCTTGGTGTCATATCCTTACGATGGTTTGGATTGGCGAGGATGTTCAAACATCCTCTTCACACCAGATGATAGAGGTAATATTAGTGTTTTGTTTAAATCGATATAGTTTCATTTTATTTTCTTACTTAATTAGAATAAAATTAATTCTAACACGTTCTTCTATTGATCATGTTGATGATGTACTTAATTTATATGTCTATGTCTATGTTAGGTCATTCTGTATATTGTTAGGTCATGTTAGATATATTTGTTAAATGTGCTTGATAGATGTGTATGTTATAAAATTGTTGATTAGATGTGCATTTTTCCTGTTGATCATGATGATATGCTTAATTAATTTATATGTTGATGTTGATGTGTACATTTTTAGGTCATGTTAGATATGTTTAATGTTAAATGTGCTTGATAGATGTGTATGTTAAATGATGCTTGTTATATGTGCGTGATTATGATGTTAGAAAATGCTTGTATTTTTTTAGATGTGATCACAATGATGATGCCCTATTAAATTATTAGATATGTGTGATAGCTAATTAATGACGTTTATATGTGCTAGAGGTATATATAATTAAATGATGTTAGCTAGTGAATATAAATGTGTATTTTAGATGTTGTTTATGTTTGTTATAAGATGGTTATCATCATCATGCTTATTTTTATAAATTACAAAGTTCAATATGGTTGAAACTATAATTATAAAATCAAAACTATAATTGCATAGATAGTTCATTATACATATTCGTTCTAACTATTTTTTTTTCAAAAAACAAATTACATATGAAAAAATATTATTTTCCATTCTACTAATTATTCTTTTTTATTAGACTCTTCTACACTAAAAATTGTTATTATAAAAAGTTATGATCTCCAATGATAAGGATTCTATTGGCTTTAAAAAGTTATGGTTGCAAATCTTCCTATTGCTATTTTTGTCATTATTCCGTAAGTTGATTGCTATCAAATTTCAAATTACTTCATTAATTTTGGTTTTACTCAACATTGGGGGCATAATTTTATAAATATTTTCAAAATCAATGATAAAAGTATGTAAACTAACAAACACTACTTTAGTTAAAAACCAAATTATCAAAAAATCATGTTATAAATTTGATTTTTTAATTATAAACCACATTTTTTGTTAATCTTACTTTTAAATATACAAAATAAATAAACATAAACTCAACTTTTGAATCATCATGTTAACATATACTCAAAAATATTTTACTATTAAACATGCATATCGAACATATCATTACATCTAATTATATCAACATAAAAAGTCGAATTTAATATCCCATTAAAAGTTCAACTGGACATTTAACATTTTTCAGGATTTCACAATTGGAAATACTTAAAGAAGATGAAACATTTTTAAATATATGCAACGAGATATAACTATGTTCAAATAACAATCGTTCCATGAAATCACAAATAATTTGAAAGACAAACACATTACGCATCAAACTAACTGTTAACCAACTAAAATTGTTCAAAGATTTGTTATAATTAACTTAATATTTTCTCTATCAGAAGATGAATAAAAAAATAATATAATTAGCGAAATAAAGAATATAAAAAAAAGATACAACAACAATATTATAGATGAAATAAAAAATGTACATATCACTCTTTATTGTCATCACACTGATTATCTTCCTCACTTGGCATGATAACACTGTTGTTCTAAAAGATATGTTTTGATATAGGGTCGTGTCTTAATACGAACCACCAATCCTTATCCAACACATCTGGGTAAAAAAACACCTGGTTGCAGTGTTTTGGGAAAACATAAGGCTCCTTAGGTTCATCCCACATCTTTCTAGAGTTAATACATATCAGTCCACTATCATGATATTCCTTTGCATTATTCCGATCAAAGGTGTCCAACCACTTGCACCTAAAAATAACACATTGGAAAGAAGAGAAGTCCACTTTAATGATCTCTTGTATCTTTCCAACATAACGTAACATCCCTCATATTAGGTTTTTATCACAGTGGCTAGCACGACTAGATTGGTTGAACTCAACTGCCACTCCACAATCTTGTGTCATGCGTCCATCGTCAGCATCCTCTTTGTGAAAATAATTTCCATATGCCCACATAGATGAGAACAAATGCACCTATAAAAAAGTGAAAAAATCACAGTCTCATGTGTCTAATAAGTCGACCAATAAAATATAAAATATAGATGTTATAGTTCAAAGGTGAATTTAAATGTTACAAAATGTACACAAAGATATTATTACCAAGTTTTCGCACCCAATCCCTATGTTTAGTGCATCCTATTCATCACGAGGGTAACGACCAGATGCATTGTATTTCTCTCTGACTTGGTCAACAACCCAACTGTTCGAGCATATCACTGGATTGTTTTTTAAATGATCAGGATAAGGCATGCTTCTACATTTAACCATCTAAATTATTTCCTATCACTGTCACATTTCCTCCTCTTTGTTCATACAATGCGACCCACGGTTGTGTTTCCTCCGAATGGTAAAGAATGAATTTATTGATGGCATCAATTTATGAATTCACTGATATATCTATCTATCTATCTATCTATCTATCTATCTATCATATATATATATATATATATATATATATATATATATATATATATATATTCATGAAATCAAAACGACATATAGTATGTATCACAACAAAATATACATTATGAAGTTTAGTGTAAATAGTTGCTGCATAGAAATTTGACAAATGATAAGTCACTTACTCTTTATCAAGTGCCTTTTTTCCATTCATTTGCAGAAGTTGCCCTTCTCTTTTTTATTCATCGCTTTGATCGTCCCAAATCACTGCACCTAGTGTGTTGTCTATTTTCTTGATGTACTCACTAGCATAATAGAAAGACTCATATGATATGTACCCCTTTTCAATAGACCCCTCTGATTTTTCCCTTTGTCATACAAATCCTTTCAATTTATTCTTGTACCTCTCTAAGAAGAAAATCCAACAACAAGAGACCAATTCTACTAATTCAACCTCATATACTACATGAATTAGAATATGAACTTGAAAGTTCATGAAACTCGTCACGAGTTCCTTCTAAAAAATACAAACAATCTCAACTATCTCTTGATGTCACCGTGGAATGCTATCCATATGAATCTTCTTTGATGTGATCCAACGTACAAATGCAGATAAATTAGATATGGCACATCGTAGATATTGGGGGAAGTCATGGTTCACACACCCACACACCAGAAGAGGATAATGACACTACAAAGTAAGCATATACAAAATTAATTATGTTTTATCCTATAGCATGAACTTATAAAACAAATAATAAAATCATGTTTTTGACATACATACTCTTAGAAGGTTCAAATGGTCATGTGATTTTAACCTCGACAAATGGTATTCCACAGTGAAGCTATGTCATAGTGAAGACCCATATAAATAAGGTACCTTCACACCCAATATAACTTTGTTTTCCAAAGAAATATCATCTTTCTTCAATATCCATGGGATATCACATTTTTTGAAATACCAAGACGGACCAACCTCTCCTCTACTTTATTTTCTTGGCCAATTTTTCTTTCTACTTTTTGAAGAAATAAGATCTATCTTAACAACCAATGTGTCACTTTCGTTTGATGATATGTTCCTCCATAAAGAAGATGAAACATTTTTAAATATATGCATAAGATCTAGTAAGTGGGAAATTTTAATATGCTCCCAATATGGGAGCTCATAAAAGACATATTTCTTTTTCATCCCAATGGGAAATTTCTCAACATAGGTGTCGAAGAATTCTGGATCATCGAACATAGGATCCCCATTTGAATCAAATATTTATGTAATCTCCTTCTCCCTCTCTCACATATGATCTAATCCATTTTCTTGGTGTCATCATTGTATGACTATGGGATCTCTTTGGTTTACCATTGAAAGTGGATGTTGTTATTCTATAAGGGTGTTGTTCTAGGAGGAATACCTTGGATCAGCCATACACTGGCTTTTGTAGGTGGTTGGACCACCTAGCCTTCATAAAAGGACCACAATATTTACATCAATTATATCGTTTTGTTACAAGACCTGTGAAACTATTAATATATACAGTAGAGAATGTTAGCGTTGAAGTCCAGAACAGTCACAACAAATTAAATATGCCAAAAAATATTGTTACGTATTTAAAAAATCAATAAACATGTAATTTACCAAAGGAAACTCCTAAGCCTAGATAATCATGTATGGTGTAAGAAAATATTCCATACAACGTAAAATTTCTCTATGTTGTGATGGGTCTTGATACATCATATACATGTATCCGTTCCCATAATTCCTTCAATTTATCTATCAATGGTTGTAGGTAGACATCCATATTCTTCACTTGTCTTCTACCAAGGACTATAAGAGCCAACATAAGATGTTGATTCTTCATGAAAAACTATGGGGGGGTGTTTTTATTGATCATTGCTATAGGGAAAACATAATAGTTGGTGTTTTGGAGGGAATATGGGTTGCTCCATCCATGGCTATGCTGAGTCATAGACTTTGTACTTCATCCTTGAATTTTTCGGGCCATGTATCCTCTATATGCTTCATGGCTATTGAATCTGTTGGGATTCACATACCTCTTGACTCACTTCTGGGATTCCCTGCTGTCACATACCCACTACAACAACCTAAATTTTTTGTCTTTGCTTCAAGGGACATAAACCTCGAATTTCTATGGGGCCTAGCATAGACCATCTCTTCCCTTATCCTCCTCCATGTGATCGTTGGCTATGACCACAGGCCTTACCAAAAGGGGGCTTCCATATTTCACGTTTCGGTATTTCTGTGTGTGAGCTCTCCCTGAATCCCTATCCCCTGAAATGTTGAAACCCGAAATGGGGTTAACGAGCTCCTTAGCTTCCCTCTTTCCTACTCCATGTGATCACCTCAGTGAACACATGCTAACACCAAATGGCGCTACCGAAACTCGACTTTCCAGATTATTGTTGCAACGAACCCTTGTTCCTTCAATTCCCGAAACCCAAAATCTCGGTATCATCCGGATCTATGGTCCAGATCGTCAACTTGATCAACGACCCAAATTAAATACTGACATTCTAACTTTTGGGATTTTGGTGGGGTGTTCACTCCTATTTCCCTGATCTTCAGAACCTTGATGGCTTTAGATCTTCGCCACACATCCTCTACAAATGAATGGTCGAGATTCTTTCGGGACTCCTCCTTCCTACCACATGACCCTGTCCTGTGACCTAGGGATCATCCACAGAGCGCGTCGAGGTTTCATGTACCAGGATTTCACGACTTGTGAAAATGAGGGGTCTTTCCCTTTGGTTTCCTGGGTGTCGAAATGCCGAAACTTATTCACGCTAAATTGATTCAGGATTTTGTATACTGGGATTTTGCAACTGGAAAAAATGAGGGGTCTTTCCCTTTGGTTTCCCCGGTGCCAAAACGCCGAAACTTATTCACACTAAACCGATTCAGGGTTTCATATACCGGGATTTCGCAACTGGAGAAAACGAGGGGTCTTTCCCTTTGGTTTCCTGAGTGCCAAATTATGAAACTTATTCATGCTAAACCGATTTGGGGTTTCGTATACCGGGATTTCGCGACTGGCGAAAATGAGGGGTCTTGCCCTTTGGTTTCCCGAGTGCCGAAACGTCGAAACTTATTCATGCTAAACTGATGGTCCAGATCACTCATGGATCAATGACCACGATCATGTCACGATTTCGCGAATCGTGAGTTCATGCAGTCCTACCCTTTGACCACTTCAAGTCATGAGTCAACGAAATGCTACTCGAATGCCACATGTCCTGTGCCAATGGACAGTTCCAAATACTTCGAGACTTTCAGGACGTTTGTCAAGTCCACTCTCCTACCTATGAAAAGTTTAAGATCGACGATCGATAGAGCTCCGACAGATCCTTGGATCTATAGTCCAGGATCCCATTGCTACTTGCGAAGGATGAAGGGGTCGAGGTGTTAACGCCTGTGATCCTCCTCTAGATCCGTCGGTCTTGACCGATCTGGGGTATTTCCAAAAGGATTTTGACCATTCGTCTACCAAATATGGGGTATTATCTTTCGATAACTGGACTCGCTATCCTTTCTGAGCTTGAATCACGATATTAAACCTCTTGGAGCTTCGAACTCCCATGACTTCAAAACCTGAGAGAACTACTCTTTCTTGTACAAGGTTTCCAGACTAAGATCACATGATCCTTCAGAGGGTTCTTGGGTAATTATCCCTAGGCTTAGTGACCTGATTGAAAAGTCTTCCTAATTCGTCGAGCTATGAACTCTGTGACAGGGGTAAGGTAAAATTGTGGGTTTACTATAACGGTAGTCTTTCCAAGGAACTCAATCTAGCTCTGGAATGCGAGGAAACTTCCCGGGAGGAGGTGCCTTTGGGAAATCAAACCAGGACATAGCGTGAGTCAATTAGATGGGACAAATATCAAGGGAACGGACTTTTATTATGAACTTATTCATTCTATACATAAATTGATTATAGTCATATAAGTATAAGCATGCATCCTTTATTTCCAATCAAAACACAAGGTAAACACTTCTATACAGAAACCATTTATGAGTGTATAAACATGAGCATGCATTCATGATATTCAATTCAAAACACAGGACATAACACTTATCAGAAAACAACAGATGTGACGCGACTGCTGAGAGGTGTGCTCGTTTCCATCCAACCGTAGGCTCAATGACTCCAAACAGATTTACCACTAGCCACCCCCGAGCTAGACCACGATGCTTGAGATTCAGTCTCCTACTTCCATCTCAACGAAAGTCAAGGATGAAGGTTACACTCCTTCTCCTATGTTAAAAACTCCCTGTATTTCCAGAGTTCCTCCCAGTTCTCTTCCGCGATCCCTATCGCGCATGTTCTCTCTTCCCTTTCCCCACACTTCCTTTCTTTCCTTTTCTACAAGATTGTGTGTGGCGTGAGTTCCCCCATCCGTGGTCAGGTCTAAGAGATTCTACGGATGGGAGGTTCACCCCCATCCACTCATTAACTCTTGAGGAGACTCCCCACCTACCATCCTGGCGAGTTATTCATTCTAGGGTTAGAGAGTTGCTTCGGTCTTTGAGCAAGTAAAAACCAGTACGGTATTGGTTCGGTGGAAGTTAATGCAACCATTCCAAGTCCCTTACACCACCTGTCATTAGCCATCATGGTATCTTTTAGAAAATCCCCCCTCCCAGTAGTCATGCAACACATAATCATAACATAATTTACATTCATCGACCTTTTATACAAAGGTATATCAAATCAAACATTCACATCTTTGAGTTTGCCATAGTTCTTGGCCAATATAGTTATTTTATAGGCTGGGGGAAACAGGGTGTTACAATTCCCTCCCCCTTAAAGGAACATCATCCTCGATGTTCTATCTATCAATATGATGGGTATGTATAGAAGTAAACAAAATTGGATATGCTTGTTTCATGGCATCTTCCATTTCCCATGTAGCCTCGTCTGGGCCAAAATGTTTCCACTACACCTTGAACTGTGAAATGGTTCAGTTGCTGAGTGGGTTTTCCTTTCTATCCAGTATGCATTGAGGTTTTGGCAGGAATTCTCCCTTTGGTTCCACCTGGATCATAGACCAGCCAATTATATGATTAGAATCGTGTATATATTTCTTCAATAATGAAACATGGAAAACATTATGTTCTTTTACTGTGGGAGGGAGTGCTAGCCTATAGGCTACAGGTCCCACACTATATATAATTTCAAAGGGTCCACAATACCTAGGTGCCAACTTGGCACAAGATCCCATCCTCAGGGAACTCTTCCTGGGCCTAACTCTGAGATATTGTGGTCTCCCGTCTTGAATTCTCTTGGAGTTCTCTTTTGGTCTGTGTAACTTTTCTGTCTTTTCTGAGTGACCTTTAGATTTTGTTTTATCTGAATCACTTGTTGTTACATTTCTTTCAACATGTCAGGTCCAATAGTAATTCTGTTTACGATATTACTCCGACTAACTAGAGTGTTGCACAGCCTACCATAGAGGACTTTGAAAGGACTCGTCTTTAGGGATTCTTGGTAGTCGTTGTTCTAGGCGAATTCCACCAGTGGCAGGTAATCTTCCCACTTTTTGGGTTGATGAATTACATGCATCCTTAGCATGTATTCTAATATTTGGTTCACTCTTTTCATCTATCCATTGGTTTGAGGATGATAGGCTGTGTTAAGCAGTAATTTGGTCTCCATACCAACCATCAAGGATTTCCAAAAGTTGGAAGTAAATTTCATGTCTCTGTCAGACACGATCTCTTTAGGCATACCATGTAGTCTGAATATCTCCTTCATGAATATGTTGGCGATGTATATTACCTTGCAAGTCGACTTGGCGGGGATAAAATGAGTGGACTTGCTCAATTTATCCAGCACTACCATGATGGCGTCATTTTGTTTGGTTGAGGTTGGTAATCCGGTGATGAAATCCATGGAGATGGTTTCCCATTTCCATTCCGGGATTGGTAGAGGTTGTAATAATCCTGCTGGGTGTCGGTGTTTTTCTTTAAACTATTGGCATTCTATGCATTTGGCTAAGTACTCAGCTATGTCTTTCTTCAATCCAGGCCAATAGAATTGTTTCTTGGTGGTCGGGATCATCTTCTGGTATCCTAGATGACCAGTATACGGTCTTTTATGTAGCTAATCCTTTATGAACCTCTTCAAGTCATCACAATCTGGAATATACAATCTATTTATGTAAGTTAGCAGACCTCCATCTATCATCTGGTAGCCTTCATACTTTATCCCTGTGGGTTCTTTCTCTAGGTACGAGGTCATGGTCTAGAATAATGTGTCTATTTCTTCTACATTATTAACTCTTTCCCTGACGTTGGTCTCATAGGTGATCACCGCTGCTAGATACATTGTTTTCATACTTCTGCTAAGGGCATCTACCACCTTATTTTCCTTTCCCTTGATATGTTTGATTTCGAAATCAAACTTACTAAGAAGGGCCATCCACCTAGCTTGTCTAGCATTGAGTTTTGGTTGGTCAAACAGATGTTGCAATCCATAGTGGTCTGTCATGAGTACGCTTTTCCTTCCCAGGAGGTAATGCCTCCACATTTTCAATGCATGCACTATGGCAGCCAACTCTAGATCATGGGTCACATAGTTGGCTTCATGCTCATTCAATTTATGGGATTCATAGCTGACTACACTTCCTTCTTGCATAAGGACTCCCCCGAGCCCTTCCTTACAGGCATCTGTGCACACGAGGAAGTTGTTTTTGGGATCAACGATCTTTAGCATGGGTGCATGGGTTAGAAGGTGTTTTAGGGATTGAAATCATTCTTCACATTCTTGTGTCCATGTGAATTTAGCTCCCTTCTTCTGGAGGGCAGTGATTGGACAACCAATCTTGGAGAATCCTTTTATAAATCTCCTATAGTATCTTGCTAAGCCCATAAAGGATCTGATATTCGAAACGTCCTTTGGGGTAGGCCATTCCATGATAGACCTGATCTTGTTAGGGTCTACTACTACTCCCTCTTCATATATGACATGGCCCAAGTAATGTATTTACTTCTGGAAAAAGTTGCACTTGCTAAATTTGGCATAGAGCTGATGTTCTCTTAGCACTTGAAGCACAAGTCTAAGATGTTCCTCATGTTCCTCTCTATTATTAGAGTAAATTAATATATCGTTAATAAAAACCAGTACAAATTTGTCTAGGAATCTGCTGAGAACATTGTTCATCAAGCACATAAAAGTGGCAGGGGCATTGGTCAATCCAAATGGTACTACCACAAACTCATAGTGACCATATCTCATCTTGAAGGCAGTTTTGTGGATGTCTTCACCCTTAATTCAGACTTGATGGTATCTAGATCTCAAGTCAATCTTTGAGAAGATGGAAGCACCTCCCAATTGATCAAACAGGTCATCAATCATGGGTAAGGGGTAATTTTTCTTTATGTTTACCTTATTGAGTTGTTTATAATCTATGAACAGTCGGAGGGTACCGTCTTTCTTTTTCACAAATAGGACTAGTGCTCCCCATGGAGACACACTGGGCTAGATATAGCCTTTGTCCATCATTTCTCTTAGTTGTAATTTAAGCTCAACTAGCTAAGGTGTGCTCATCCTGTAGGGTGTCCTAGACACTGGCACTGCTCCTGGTGCAAGTTCTATCGAGAAGTCAATGTCCCTTCTTGGAGGTAAACCAGATACCTCTTCCAGAAACACATCTCTATATTCTCTTAGTGTGGGGTGGTCTTCGAGGCTTTGTTTGTCATATTCAACTGATTCCAACACCTGTATCACATATAGTGGACATCCCTTTCTATAATACTTTCTCATTTGAAGGGATGATATTCATCTCACCGAGACAGGTTTTTGGATCCCTTGAAGGGTTATCCTTCTTCCTTCTTCAATTACACATTCTAAGGTTTTATGGTAATAATCTAGTCTGGCTTTATATGTGGCTAGCCAGTCCATACCAATCAAGAGGTCATACAATCCTAGGGGTAGTATGTTAAGGGTTGCTTGGGTGGGGAAGTCACCCATAGTGAATTGGCAAGCTGGTATGACCTCCGCTACCTTTCTTTTAGTGCCAGCGGCTAACTATACCAACCATGGCTTGGCATGTTTATATGGCTATAATTTACACTTATCAACAACCTTAGGAGCTATATAACTCAAATTTGAACCAGGGTCAATTAGAATAGAC